>PGFW01003965.1:6133-16154 GCA_003123925.1 Haematobia irritans
AGGCAACTGCTTCGCAAATCATTGAATTTTTATTACCAAAACAGTTTCGGTTCGAAATGTGTTTATCGACAAATTTGTTCACGATGAGGCTCATTTCTGGTTAATGGCTACTTTAAAGAAGCAAAAATTGACCCGATTTAGGAGTGTTAAGACAACAGAAGCCGTTCAAGAACCGCCCATGCATCCCGAAAAATGCACTGTTTGGTGGGTGCTCCGCTGGTGGAATCATTTGGACCGTATTTTTCAAAAGATGCTGTATGGACGCAAACGTTACGACGTGAATGCTTGCGATCGCCTCATCGTTCGATGCTAACAAAACTTTTTGTTTTGCCAAAAAATGAAAAAGAACTGAACTTGGGTTGACATGCTGGTTTCAACAAGATGGCTGCTACATGCCACACAGCTCGCGATCTAAATGGCCATTTGGAGGAAAACTTCGTGAGAACAATTCATCTCAAGGAAATGACCGGTAAGTTGGCCACCACAGATCATCGATTGACGCCTTTAGACTATTTTTTCGTGGGGCTTACGTCAAGTGCTAAAGTCTTACAGGAAATAGCCAGCAACATTCCAAAGCTTTGGAAGGACAACATTTCCGAAAGAAATATCGGCCTATTCGGCCGAAATGCCCTCTCGAAAAAAGTTTGCCCAGAAATTGGACTTTTCCGAATGGATGGACCACCTAAAGGGGGGGGGGGGGGGGGGGGGGGGGGGACGCAAGCGCGGTTCAAACATTTATTAATGAAATTATCTTCAAAAAGTATAATGTCATGGACTCAAATCTAACGTTTCAAATAAAGAACCGCATGAGATTTTGCTAAATTTATGCGTTTTTTTTTATTTTAAAAATTATCAAGCCTCTTAACAAACTTCACCCTTTAGATATTTCGCTTTCGCGAAAACTTTGACAGCTTTTATGCTGCTTGAAAATATCTGCTTACCTTTCCCCTTCCCTTTTCGTATAAAACTCCTTGCCCCGGGAAGCCTGCTTGTAGTCGGCTTTGACGTAGGTTTTCCGTCGTCCATTACCACGCCAGTCAAACTTCGTCAGCATCGTCGTAGTACAAGCCTCCGGGATCGCGCTTTGGCCCGTCGTTTATTTGCTTATCATCGCGAATTTGAGTCATACCTTTTTGTAATCGATAGTCACGGCTCGTTTTTTTGGCTCGAATGCACGTTGTAGACGATACACACAGCTTATTTGCCGGCATCTTCGGAGAGAGAGCGTTTTAGGGTTTTCGCTTGAAAACTACCGGCCAACTCTCTTTTCAGTCGTCTCCAGCGGCTCGCGTTTTCGATTCCCCCCCGATCCAGACTTCCTGGCTGTTCGACCACGTTCCCCAAAACACTTTAATTACATTTGTATACGGCTTGATTTGGCAACTTTTAGCATTTGCCCAGCTTTGCGTGCGAGTAGCTCGGATTTTCGCGATGCGCGAGCAACAATTTTTGATTACGCTGCTCTCTTGCTTTGACGGTATTTGACAACTGATGTCCACGTGAATTCCAAAAATGAAAATAGGAGCCAACCAATTCTACACACACACACTTCATAAATGACGGGTTCAGCGGTTTTTTTAAATGCAAAATTTGGAAAGAAATACGTTTCAAGTTTATATTTGACCAAATTTTTGACCGTATTACCCTTTAAAGCTTCGTTTATTGATATTTGAGGAGAGAGAGTAAACAATATCACAAAATATGTTCAATTAAACAGGTTGATTGAAACTGAACACTTCAAGAAGAGAAAGTTTTCCAATATTTTTCGGCCTCAGCTTCCAGAAATGTTAGGTTAGGTATAGTGTAGAGATGTGCGAGTGACACGAAATTATCGTGACATGCGTGAGAGAAATAAAATCGTTTCGTGAATGTCAAGAATCAAGATTTAATTCTTACTCCTATGTTAACTGAAATTAATTTAGCTGTCGAACTATATTCTATTCATGGTTATCTTTGTTCATACCTGGTTGGAAAATGTCGTGAGTCTCGTTAAGTGTCGTTAGTCTTTAAAAGTAGGGCGTGCGTGAGTACTGGTTTCCATTTCGTGAATGTGCGTGTGTGTGAATAGCTACCACACGTATCGTGCGTGAATAAACATTTTGCTTCGTGAATGTGCGTGAGTGTGAGTGAAATTTCACTCACGCGTGTGATATCACAATGGACTGAATAGTCTAGTGGCAGCCCGATGTATCAGGCTCACTTAGACTATTCAGTCCATTGTGATACCACATTGGTCAACTTCTCTCTTATCACTGAGTGCTGCCCGATTCCATGTTAAGCTCAATGACAAGGGCCCTCCTTTTTATAGCCAAGTCCGAACGGCGTTCCACATTGTGGTGAAACCACTTTGAGAAGCTTTGTAACTCTCAGAAATGCCACCAGCATTACTGAGGTGGGAAAATCCAGATATAACGAAATTTTTTCGTTAAGACAATGAAAATATTCATTAATGATTCATTATAATAACGAAAAATCGTATATTCAATGAAATTTCCCAGCTCCTTTAAAATAAAGACATTTTTAAGGGACATATCTAGCTTTAAATCTAGGATCAATAAATTTAAAATGTACAGATCTCATTTATAGAATTTTCATTCTCTCCAAATTATAACGGGTAAAAGTAAAAAGTAAAAAATGTTTTCTTGATTTAAAAAAAAAAATCTTTAAACCAAAGATACAAAATCTTCGAAACAAATTTTAGCCTATATTTGAAGCGTTTTTATATCAAATCTAAAGATTTATTATTACAATTAATTTAAGGACGATTCATTTAAATGCAAAATAGTTTTCTTTACGACTTTAACGGAGCGACGTAAATTTCCGAAATTTATGTCCTAATTTTTGTAAAAAAAACTGAAGCAATTAATTAAAATTTCATTATTAAAAAAAATTGTCCTTTACATTGTATAAAATGCATGTACTACAATTTATGTTACGTAAATATTTTTTTCAGTGTACTGGCAAATATCAAGATCTTCAAATGAAGGTTAAAATGTTTGGAACCAGGTCACTATTTATTATATCAACAACAGCAAAATGCACGTAGTGCATAGATATTTTATACCGTAGCACTTTAGGGAGCCTTTACTTGAAAAAAACTATCAAATGATTATTGCTTGATTTTCTTTTGTATTATTTTTCATAGCAATTTACCTTGGCTAAGAGCATAACTAACTATGCCGTTTCCCTTGCGTATTACATAGGACTACAAATCATCAATAAGTTAGATTTTTTGCCTACAAAACAGCGGCTCATAGAATCGGGTAAAGCCTTCAAATACCACCATTACATAAATGGTCAAAACAACTTGATTTCAGTCCATATGTGGTTGCAAAGAAAAGTTCAAAATGAAAAATAAAATGCCAGGGGAGTAAGTTGCAATGAAAAACACTAAAAATACATTGGCTCCAACTGTGTTTCGCATCTAACATTCATCTCTGGGGAGTTTTTGAAATTCTTCGTTAGCAAAATAAAAAAAAAAAACAAACAGGCAAGAATTAAGTGCATTAAAATGTAATTACATCTCATGCCACTGGTCAATAGAATGCGCTTCAATGGAATGGCAAAGGCAATTGAGGAAAAATTTCTAATTTAATTGAAACAAGTAAGAATGACGGCAAGTTTGCCTAAGACGAAGTTTATATACCACAACCAACATAGATTTGAATTATTAGGCGAAAAATCGCAAACTAATGGCTGAAGAACAAAGAATTTAACCTATTTTTTATGATAAAATGTAAATACGAAATTAAAAATGATTTGTTTGTTATTAAAATATTTAGAATTTGATTAAACCAAATTAATTAGATGTAAAGGATGTATGTAATATCTGTATTCTTTCGTTAAAATCAAGATTCTTTGAATGAATGGACACTTTCCCTTGATGTAAACCACTTTGGCATTTTAATGAAATAATCTTTAAAAACAGTATGGTATATACGACGGAAAGTTCGATCATGGTAAATCTTATGTACTAAAGATTTGATATCTGGGGCCTCCTACACTCAAAAAACAGTGAACCCTCTATTTCACTAAAGCCAATTTAGCTTTATTTTAGTTCACGGAATTATTATCCAGGTTGGCTCGAGGGAGCGACCGTGGTGCAATGGTTAGCATGCCCGCCTTGCATACACAAGGTCGTTGGTTCGATTCCTGCTTCGACCGAACACCAAAAAGTTTTTCAGCGGTGGATTATCCCACCTCAGTAATGCTGGTGACATTTCTGAGGGTTTCAAAGCTTCTCTAAGTTGGTTTTCACTGGAATGTGGAACGCCGTTCGGACTCGGCTATAAAAAGGAGGTCCCTTGTCATTGAGCTTAACATCGAATCGGGCAGCACTCAGTGATAAGAGAGTAGTTCACCCAATGGGGATCACAATGGACTGAATAGTTAAGTGAGCCTGATACATCGGGCTGCCACCTAACCTAAACTAACCTTGGATGATGTTTCCTTTACTCTAAAAATTTTTTGATAATTTTAACCACAAATGAAGTATAAAGATTTACTAAATTCGTGCTTCTCAAAAAATAGTTCATTACTTCTTTATATTTGTAAATTTTACTACAAAATGCGCCCATCTTGAACGTCATATGGCACTAAAGACATTCTTGCAATTTTGAAAGCCAATTTTTTCCTTCAAACTTTTTTTTTATAGCCCACCACCATAGAATGGTGACGGGGGTATAATAAGTTTGTCATTACATGTGTAACACATCGAAATATCGATTTCCGACTATATAAAGTATATATATTCTTGATCAGGGAGAAATTCTAAGACGAATATTTCTAGTCTGACTGTCTGTTGTAATCACGCTACAGCCTTCAATAATGGCGCTATCGTCTTGAAATTTGGCACAGATTCATTTTTTGTTTGCAGACAGGTCAAGATCGAAGATGGGCTATATGGGTCCAAGTTTTGATATAGTCGCCATATAAACGCGACTTCCGCATTGGGTCTTGGCTTATATAAAAACCGTAGTTGTTATCAATTTGAGCGATGAAATTGAAAATCTAGAGGGTACTTGACGACCGATAAAGAAGGTGTGCCGAAAATGGTGGCCCATCAGTCCAGTGTTTTATGATATATAGGGCTCCCATTAGCTAGGACACGATCTCCCGATTTTGCTATCGTGGGCGCTTCTATAAACCTGTATTTTCTATCCGATGCTGAAATTGAAAGATCTGCTGAAAGTATTTTTGGACCTTTAAAGGAGGTGTGTTGAAAATGGTGTATCGGATCAAAATGTATTTTGGTATAGGCCCATATAGACGCGATCTCTCGATTTTGCTTGCTTGGGCGTCTAGAATACTGTATTTTCTAATCAGATTTTGACTGAAATTGAAATCTAGAGGTACATTGACGGCGACTATAAAAAGGTGTGCCGAAAAATGTGCGCCAATTCGCGTCAGTCGCATGATGTTTTGGTATAGCCGCCAAATAAGGACGGATCTCCGCTATTTTTATTCTGTGGGCTTCTATTAAACTGTAATTTTCTATCCGCGATTTGGCCTGAAATTGAAAAATCTGGAAGTATTTTTTGGACCTTAAAGATGAGGTGTTGTCGAAAATGGGTGTTATCGGTCATTGTTTTGCGGTATAGACCTCCATATAGACCGGATTCTCCCGATTTTACTCTTGGGCTTTCTAGAAACTGTGTTTACGATCGATTAGCCTGAAATTGAAATCAGTGGTATTTTTAGGACCATAAACGAGGCTGTGTCGAAAATGCTGCCCATCGTCCATGTTTGGTTTATAGGGCTCCATTATAGACGATCTGACACTGATTTTTGCGTTCTTGGGCTTCTAGAAACTGCTATTTACATCTGGATTTGCCTAGCAAAGGATATCTAGAGGTGTTTTTGGGACCATAAAAGTAAGTGTGTCGAAACTGTCCGAGTTCGATCCTTGTGTCTTGTATAAGCCCCTATATTAGACCGATCTGCCCGGATTGTTACTTCTTGGGCGGTGCTAGAGACTTATTTTCTCAGGCCGATTTTGCTTGAAATTGAGTAATCTAAAAAGTATTTTAAGAATCACAAATAGGTGTGTCGCTAAGATGGTGCCTGATCGGTTCCATGTTTTGGTATAGCCCGCCATATAGACGCTATCTCTCCCGACATTCATTTCTGGGGCGTTCTAGAAATCCGTAGTTTTTATGCAAAATTTGCCGGAAATTTAAAATCTAGATGTAATTTTAGAACCATAAAGAAGGGAGTGTGGCGAAAATGGCTCCGTATCAGTCTCATGGTTTTTGATATAGTCCCTCTATTAGACTGATGAGATAAATAAGACGCGATTCTCGCCAGATTTACTTCTTGGGGTTTCTAGAATTCATTAGTTTTTCCCTATTCGTCTGAAAGTGAGAATTCTAGAGCGTATTTGTAGTAACATTTAAGAGGTGGTAGATATTGGGTCCATGTTATTTAGTTAATAGCCTCCCACAGTAGGACCGATCTTCAGATTTAACTAACAAATGGGCTTCTAGAAACCGTAGTTTACATTTTAGTAGGAATTTTAGAAGCCCTCAAAAAAATCTGTATCGGGCAATTTTATATTTTTGGCCAAGGTCCGTTTGTAAGGGCATGAGTCGATTATAGACCGAATTTACATTCTTTTCAGGATGAATTGGACATGAAATTTTTACGACAAAACGAAATTCCCCATTATCGTAATAAAAGTATTTCGTTTGGAGCAAAGCTAATCCGAAATTTTTTTTGATAAGCAAATCAACGTATTTGTCTCTAAAATTTGTGTCAAAAGAAAAATTTGCTTTGTCTAATATTTTCGTTCCTACAGAAAAAAGAAAAGACACTTCATTCAGGGTAATAACAGGCGAACTGACATGAAAAATTGCTTGATAACTGGAAAAGTAAATTTTCCAGATTTTACTCAATTCGTATTAATTTAATGATAATGGCGGAAAAAAATCTAGCAATTTAAGATGTCAAATCAAAGTAGCGTTATTTCATAGCATATACACGATATGGTTTTATAGATTTCTCTAAATAACTCTAACAAAATTGGTTTTCATAAAAATCCAGATATATGATTCTAAGTCTTCAGTAGGTAGAATGCTGGTTGATACTGATGTTGCTTTGGGGGTAGACACAATTTGTTCAATCACCCGCCTAAAAATTCTATATATTATCAAAGAAACTACGCTACGACGGAAAGAGTTTTCAAAGTAAACTATATATATCTTGAATTCGTGGAAGGTGGGTATTTTAAGAATTTCTGTCCGGCGGCCGGAGCTTAACCTGCTGTATATACTTGTTTTTAATGATGTTCTAGAGTTTTCTAGTAAAATCATAAAAAAATAAATGAAAAAAATTAATATATGTCTAAATAAGATTTTCATGGAATTAGTCGAAAAAATATTTTTTACATTATTTTTGTGAGCGTCCGGCGTTATTATTATAACCAGTTTAGTTAAAATATTCTATAGAAAAATGAGCCTACTTTTTCTATAATTAAGCGCAAAAATTTTTCCTTCCTGATGGTTACAGCTGGTTGTTCGCAAGTGTATATTAATTAATTTGTTGTAGTTTTTTGGGCAAATTATTTGAAACATTCCACCACATATCAAATCCAATGTTGTAAAATAATTATTGGCGAAAAATTTTGGCACAGATAGATTTTATTGAAGATGGTAAATTATAATTGTAAGATTTGTTGTACAACATAAAATGCTCATTGACCATTGCGGCATAACTTACAAAAATTGATTTTATAATAGATAGACAAAAAATGTATATGGGCTCAAGACCGTCTGAAGCCGGACCGTCGCTGGAGTAAAAAAATTTAGTGTGCCAGGCAGGCCCACAGCGGAACATAATAATGGGACCGGCTGGCCTGAATGTGAATAACATTTCGAGTCGTACACTGCAAACAAGGCGTAAACATGCTTCCAACGATTTGGCGCTTCCACTTTAAATGACTTTTGTAATGATTCCCGAGAGCTTAAACATGTTTTTCCAAGCACTATTATTTTAAAGACGTTTCTTTAAATGAAATATAGGCATAAATTTCTTACTGGGACAATTGAGTCTTAATTGGAAATAAAAGTTGTCGTTACTACGTTTTAAAGCCTGTTAAAAAGGCGAAAAAAATTAAAATTTGCTAGCCTTAGAAGCAAGGCTATACAGAGTGAAGAAGGCTATATATAATGGCGAATGTCTGTGGGAGAAATTGGGGCAGGGATTGTAAACGATCAACCGAAAGCATACCATAAACTCATGCTAAACTTAACCGGCACACTAGTAATATGTTAAGTGTTTTCCCAAGAACGGTCAAGATTAATGCACTCCTGTTTATGCTGCTATAAACGGGTCGCATAACCTGGTAAAGGCGAGTTTAGCAATAACTATAATGGCGCCAAAGTGACATAATGACTACCTCAGCTAAAAAAAAATTTGGAAGTTCTTACGCAACTTTAAAAAGCACTTCCAGGAGATGCACTGCCCGATGATGTCTTTATTTTAACTACCCAGGAAGTTCTTTTAATTAAATTTTTTTTTATACAGGTTTTTCCCATACTTTGAATAGGTAATTTTAACATTATTTGATTGTTTCAAATAATGAGGTAAAAACAGAGTAAAGAAATTCATGAAAATGGTACAAAATCATTTAAAATTTGTGTCAGAAAAAGTGCTAAATCCATCCCAATCTGAAAAAATTTTAAATTTTGAAATATTTGAAGATGACAAACTTTAGAATGCACATTAAAAGAAATTAATAAAAAAAATTGTACAAGCATAATTTATTTTTTTACTGGCAAGCTAGCCAAAAAGCGTGCGCCAAAAAATATAACTTTGAAATCGATGTAAGAGCCATTAGCTGAAGATTTGACTTGGCTCAACTTTCGGCCGCGTATATTAAAATTTCGACGCTGGGCTGAACTTTCGGTCGTAAAAATAATTGAAAATTAAGGTGCGTATTAACGTTAATATTTTGTTTCACGGGTTTGTTCTTCATTGATAACATAAAAAGTATACGTTGTTATAAAATAAAAAATTGCCTTATAATTATGCATCACGCATTCATAGATAAACATGCAGATCATCGAAAAAATTACAATGAATTTCGAATATCAAATAATCAACACAATCGATTATAAAAAAATTTGCCGTTTTTATTTGAATCACAAGCTGGATAGAAAGGGAAAATGAATGAATCAATCAAACCAAATAGTAAAATGGGAGAAGATGAAAAGTCAAAATTGTAATAGGAAAGGAAACATATGCTACAACACAAGTGCCGATAGTTGTATGATGAAGAGACCAATAATTTGGTGGCAGATAGTACAACGGAGGACATAGATCTATGATATGACCAAGGTTTTCGTATTTGGAACCTATCTATTTTAGCCCATTCCGCGCACCTCTAATCCTATGCTCTCTACCATACGCATACAGCATGAAAAAGAAGCCTAAGCATTTTCCTATTAGGCAGTAACCAAGAATTGCTAAGAAATGCTTAATTATGATTAATGATTTGGCAGAATTTTGCCGCATGAAATTCATTGTTTTACCATCTCATTCTCAGGTAGTGGTCCAGTTTTTTTGTTCGTTTCACTTAGTCTCGGTTATGGTAAAGGGCATATGAATATATCGGGAAAAAAGATATTTGAATAGAAATAGACTACAATTAAGAAGTGTTTCTTTTTCTCTAATTTCATTTGGGGAAAGAACTTCAAGCAATAGGCCAATGGTGTGAAATTATGTCGGCAGTCATTCATTTACCATCCAACGAAAAACGCTACAATAGATTCATTAATTTCGATACTAATGATCACACACATGGTGTGACTTTCAATATTTTGGGAGGTCCTCGATTTTTTTATTCACAAATTTCATTATTAAATAAATTCGGCACATTGAATTGAATTCCGATTGAAGTTTTCAATTGTATTGCGGCATTGCAATAGAGCATGTAAGAAAGCTGGAAACCTAATTTTTCATTCGTAGATTTTAGCAGCATATAATTGTAAATATGTGCAGAACGTCCTGATAGGGGTGTCAT
>PGFW01003967.1:0-15375 GCA_003123925.1 Haematobia irritans
GTGTGTGTGTGCATGTGGTGTCCATATTTGAATTAAGCAAATGGTAATATCAAAAAGTGCATTTGTTTCCTACACCAGAGATCCACTCAATCCACCGATTTGTTAATTTTTGCAATGTCCATGAAGTGAACACAGACACACGTAACATATCAAAGGTTACAGCCCATGCAACTCTAATGTATCTTTGGCTGGCTGAAAGGATCCGGAATGCATTGTTGCATTGCCATCTCAAACAGGGAAGGAGGGGAGAGCAATGGGCCCATTTGAAATCGTAAATTTATGGCGGACAATACATCCATTTGAACACAATCAAAGCTCAATAAATGAAGCACGACGATGGGATTCGCAATGTCAGTGAGTAAAGCAAACCAACAATACAGCCACCACAACTACATTGCGCTATTCTCTATTCGACAGTGGAATTTATGCAGGACTCGCAACTCATCATAAAAAAAGGATCTGTAATTTGTTTTTAGACATCTGCATGTGTATGGATTTCCCATGGACGAAGAGTGTGGTGTGTGTGTGTTGTCAAGGGAAAGTTGGCGGGAGGAGTTCTAGACAAAAAATCTCCTACTTCTTATTTTCGATATCTACTCGGGAAAGAAATGGTCCTTTTTTAAAAGAGACAGCAAAAATCGAGGTGTGGGCCACCACCCTCCGCGAGAGCAAACGATAGTGATGTAATGAAATACAAGACAGTTTCTCTGACCGGAAATCGTTTGGAAAAATGAAAGGCACTGCAGTGCACCGTGATTTCTTCTGAATTGTGCGCTCACTAAATGAATAAGCCATGGAATGGCAGTGCGGCCAGACCATATCCATAGACAATGGTGATTTTCTGTGCGTGCGCAGGGTTGAAAACAGTAAAAGACAGATATCACTGGAGCCCCATTGCATTATTGTTCAACGTTTACATCAAGACAAGAACGCAAAGTAGTGAAAGAAAAGAATGTCATATTCGGATCAACAGAGAAAGATTCGAAAATTTTGGAAAATCGACCTAACCCGCGGTTCTTCTTCATTTCAAATGGGATTCTATCTACTGTCATCAATTAGCGTAGCTAGACAAAAATAGTGCGCGATATGGGGGCTATAGCCCCCCCTAGCCCTAAAACTTTAATTAGCGACATGTAGGAACTTATAAGTTCAAACTAATGTTATTTCATAAAGATTTAATGAAAAAATATACATCAAAATAATCTCCGAGAATCAATTTATAAAGTAAAGCAACTAAAAGTACCCTACGGAAATTGGTGCAATTGGTGAAATAAGAGATATTAGTGAAATAAAAATTATGCGAGAGAAAAACCTTTTTTCGATATATTTTCAGAATTTTTTTTTTCATTGTCGGGGTTCGATTAGAACCCAAAATTGAAAAAGAGAATTTCTAAGAGTCTTGTCCGAGACTGGATTCCGTGAATGGACCTGTTTAATGGGTGTGCTCCTGCTAAATTTGTCCCAGGAACATTGATCTCTTTGGGGTGAGTCACCCAAGAACGCGTCCCTAAAATGTAAGTTCCCTCGGCGCCGTCAGATGACAAACCCCCTGTAAAGGTGCGAACGTCACCTTTCCATTGAAGTCTGTTTTGATCAAGGAACATGGACTGGTCCATACACACCGAGGGACCTAGTCCCTGCGTAATCCCAAGGTAGTCTGTGGTATGACCCAATTTCCGCCGTAGGGTAGTTCTCACACACACTTTTCCCAGCAAAGGAAAATTGGGAGTTGTGTTCTAAAGGCACACACATTTTAAAAGCATTCGACCAAGAATGTCCTCACATCTGAAGAAGTTAAAACTAAATTTTAACTACAGCCAAGGGAAAGTTTTTTACTTCAATTTTTTTATATTTTAATGCGTAATCTTTTTTGTTTTTCTTTTTCAAATAAGTTTAAAAAAAAATAGTAAAAGAGTAAGTACTGAGTGTACACTTCCAGACCCCAAAAAGAACATTTGCATTTCTTTTGGCGATCGCTTTTTTGCCAGGCATATTAAAGATATTATTATGAAGAGAATAGTTTCTAATATGCAATTACTATTTTTTATTCCAACTAAATCATAAAGTTCAAACGCACAGCTTTATTTCTAAATAAAATATCAGAGCTCTACACAACGCGGGCAAGTAATTCGATTGTGCATGAAAGTCTTTAAGTGGACTTTGTGACGTTGTACGAAGTATATTTAAAAATGTAAAGATCGTAAATAGGGTTTTCAAAATTCTGGGGAGGCGGAGCTAAAATTTTCTGGGGGGTCTAAGCCCCTTCCCAAAGGCCTTCCTACGATTATGTTTGTCATATGTTTCTTTAGAAAAGTCCGAACTTTTTGTAATACTAAACAGTGAGAAGACAACTGCAAAGCTGACATTATCGGTTTACGAGCAAAAAAACCGGGTTTTGACGCATAGGTTAATCCGGTTTTCCTTGTATATAATGCGGATGTCTATCTACTTTATCATAACACCGCAAAGAGAAGAAACATCGATCATAATTCGAGAGAGCAAGAATAAAATATGATAGAGCTATTTTTGCGGTCGGACCCTATGAACAATTTTAACCTGCAAACAATGTTGGATAGTGGAACTGGTTCCTGAGAAAAAATATAAATTGTCACTTCATCTAAAAAATGTTATTGACTATTGATAAAAAAGGAATGAAAAGACAATGTGCCACGGATTTAAAATGTTATGGTAATTCCATTCCAATAATGTTTTTGCTCCCAGTTAAAAGAACATGGTCCACAAGCCGTAAAAATGTTTTGATCTTTATGAAAAAATTTTTTTCATCGTCGGAAAAAAAAGGCAACTGAAGAAAAGAAAACACAAAATTAAACTTTATTTATTTGTTTTTAATCTAATTTAATAGAACTAATTCACTGTTTGTTTGTATTTATAATGTCGTGGCAAGCAAACATCACATATTTTTACAGCACACTATATTTATTTCCAATTTCAACAATAAGTTAATGAATTCCATATTTACATCGTGTGCGCCATCAAATGTATGTACAAACGCAGACATCATGTACTGCCAAAATAAAAATAAAATAGATCCATATAGTTTTTTTAATGTTTTTAATTAAATTCCCTTTCGAGACTGTGTGGCAAAGAAGTTAAAAAATTAAAGTTGGTCACAGAAAAAAAATGTAATGGCTCTTTACTGGCATTGTAATTTGTATCTATGAGACGACTGTAATCAATATACTTGAACCTATAAAGAATACTTTATATTCCCTGTATAAAAAGTAAAAAAATTGAATGGTCAGGTATACATAGGTGACTTTTCACCAGGACATTTAATGGTCTCAAATTCATTTTCATTTAAAATGATAGAACAATGTTGCGGTATTTTGAGAACCATTCAAATGCTTATTCGCCACCATACATTTTTCTCCGCTCGAAAACGTATTTTTTAGCAAAGACAAAATACATGGTTTTCGGCGACAATTACATGCTCTAGATAAGCATTAAATGGATGCGGCAACCATGTCCAAACATGGTTTTTCTGTCGCGTGTATGTTTCTTCCGAAGTCGAACTTTTTGTAGAGAAATACTGAAAAAGAGAAACAACTGACTGCTTACAGCATTAAAATAATCTCTTGCTCGCGGCCACTCTGCTATACGGCACGTTTTCACATTATGTGATTAAATAAAAAAAAATGTCTCTTTTCAACGCTTATGAAAATAAAAGTGGACAACTAATACAGCTCAAACATTTTACGCGTCGAAAAGTGAGCAATATACTTGGATTTCAACACACGCCAAAAATTTTTTCGTGATTCAAAATCAACGAAAAATTTTCATCATTGCAGATCCAAAGTAAATTTTTTAAATTGAAAACTGTCTTCATCACAGAAATTATTAGTATCAATTAAAAAATTAAATTGAAAAAAGCACAATTAAAAAAATTTATTGATACTATTAATATTTGTGATTGATTTTTTTGTGTGCAATATAAAAAATAGTTGAATCAATTAAATTTTTGAGAATTGAATATATTTATTAAAACTCAATTAAGATTTAATTGAGAAAATTTTTTTTCATGAACTTTTTTTTCTGTAAACTCATTTATTATTGACTCATTTGGCGTAACCGTTATTATCACCTCTAGTTTTTTGCGCGAAGTAATACTAGAGAAATAGAAATGTTCTGAATATTCGCCTTTTAATGTCATTCATAATATGATATTTGAAAGTGAATAGATCGATTTAATAGAGAAAACTTAGTCAGCAAACCATGAGAACTTGAATCTACTTAGAAACCTAAAAACAAATTATATAGATTTAAGGAATAAATGACAAAATCCTGCCGCCGAACTTCTAAATGTTGGAAGACACCAACACAAGATAAATCGTAAGGATAGAATTCGAGAAATTACCATCACTACACATTTCCAAAGCGACCAGGGCCGACCAAAACGATTAAAAAAAGAGGGGTGCAAGAGAAATTGTTTCGGCAAATGGCACAAGTGTGATGGAGTTTGCTAAAAAGATCTCAAAAAGAAACTGAGAAGTTCGTAACATCAGTACCGGTAAGAAGAAATGTTGCATAAATTTAGGTTACATGCCCGCCGTCACATCGAAAAGAAGCCGTACATATCGAAGCGTAAATATAGCGCCCAGATAACGGCTTGGTTATGCCTCAAAAGTACAAAACAAGAAAACGTTTCGTTTTGTAAAATACTGCGTCTTCTCGGTTAAAAATAAAAAAATAGAGATATTCGAATAAACCGAAAACAGACTTAAACAACGATTATCTGGACACGCTAATTTTGACGGCTCCTATCTCAATTACATTTTATAAAAGAAGAAATAATTAACTTAGACTATCACTTAGCGACTATTCAGTCCATCTGTGATACCATATTGGTGACTTCTTCTCTTCTATCACCCGAAGTGCTGCCCGGAATTCCATGTTAAGCGCAATGACAAAGGACGCTCCTTTTTATAGCCGCGAGTCCGAACCGGCGTTCCACAATATGGGCAGTGAAACCCAACTTCAGAGAAGCTTGAAACCCTCAAAAATGTCACGCCAGCATTACTGAAGGTGGGAATAATCCACCCAACCCGCTGAAAAACTTGTTGGTGTTCGGCTCGAAGCCGGAATCGAACCCAACGACCTTGTGTATGCAAGCGCGGGCATGCTAACCAATTGGCACCACGTGGCTTGTAATTCTATCATCGAACGCTTTTAACGTTGCCAAGAATATCCTAATGGTTGTAGAAACTTAAAGAGATGTCGCCGTTTCTTTAATCACCTTTCGGCTAAATGTTCCCCAGCATTGGATACAGTAAGATCGTACCAAAGTATATGCGGATTGGGTCTGCAAAGGGTAATTCAAACAAAAAAGAAAACTACCATGTATGACAACTCTAATTCAGCAATGAAAACTTAGTGCTGACAAAAAGGGGAGAAAGTAGAGAGTTTAAGCACATGAATGGACCCGTAGAGGAAACAACACCTGTGGAATTAAGTTCTGACAAGGTGGGTCCGTTTGAAACAATGAGTGTGAAAACAATGGCGCCTTTTCAAAAAAAAAGCCACCAACTTGTGCTTTTCTGGCATTTTCATTTAGTGCTTTTCGGTGCTTTTTTTTGTAATTTTTGAAGCCAGATTCAAGTTTAATTGATACAAAAATGTTGAAATTAGACTTTCAAAGACGCCGAACAAGAAAGCTCAAATTTTATTGCGCAAATATAGAATTTGATTGTTATGAAGTATGGTATTGATTATTTTTTTAATTAAATATTGTATATTCTTAAGGGAAGAGGAGAGGCGAGGAGAAGTCGAGCGATGAGTGTCGAATTTTCAAAGAAAATATGGTAAAGAATGGTCAATTAAAAAAGGGGGGGAGGGGAACGTTTTTGAAAGACACGGTCGCACACTGACATAAAGACTCCTGTGCCATAGTATTGAATACAGACTCCTCCGATAGTATTAATGATTTTTGGAAGTTGAAAGAACATCACTGAAGATCAAAATGGAGATTGGACGAAAGCATTAGAAACTGATCAAAGTGGTAGATACTTGAAAGCGGGTAAATAAATGGGTGGAGTAGCGGTGAAGTTCGAGGTTTTGCACGCTAAAGAGTGAAAAAACTATATCGGTAAAAAAGGCAGTAAGAGATTTATGGCATATTGCTCGGGCAAAATAAGTTTATTATAACTTGATGGGGATAGCCAAAAGCAAAATTTTTCTACAAGCCAGAAGTTGTTGTATTACCTTAAAAATGAAATTATATAAAGAAATTGTAAGTTGTTCAACAAGATGACTAGTTTAGCAGCTAAGCTCGAATCTTAATACCCGTACACCTTGAAGCGCTTTACAATTCGAATTCACAAAAGATCTATTAATTAGGTACATCTTCGGGAATGTTTTTTTTTTTTTTTTTTAGTTTTGTTTTATTTTTTTTGGTTAGTAAAGAGACAAGCATTTAAATTTTCGATTTTGTGGTGGAAAGGTGGTATGGTTAGAATTTATAAATCTAGTATTTTTGGTGACTTATTTGGCAAGTAATGGAGGAGTGTGCAACGACTGTCCAAAACAATTCCATATTATGCATTGCAAGGTCAATGTTGAATTCCTCATGAATGGAACAGAAGAACATGGCATAAGGGAGGAGACGAAATGATGAAAGACCCATACATTGCTCGTTGCATAGTCACTTGGAAAGAGTATCCCATAAATGCGGTTGTATCTCTTGGTGACGACTGGTCAGCGCGCACTTAAGGCAGGGCAGCGTGTAATTTCTTACGACTTTTTAACATGTGGAAATCATTCGTAATCGAAATAAGTCGTCACCAGGAAGAAGAAAATGATGATCAACTTCAAAGAATTCAGTTCAAGACCATGATGTTGGCTTTTTAAATCGTAACATGTTTTCACGACAATGTTATTTTCTGTTGTAATAAGGCCTGTGTTCTGACGCTGGTACTGAATGCAACCATATCTATACAGAACATTCTGCATCGAGGTGGGCAAATGACGCAGTCGGTGAACAGTTCTGTCGAATAAGATAAATTAAATACAGGTAAAGTCATCCCCACCATTAAGGAAGCAACAGAGAAAAAAAAAAAAAAAAAAACAAAACAAAATTCACCGAAATTTTTTTCAATTAAAACTGCTTAATAGAGTTTGTGGAGAGAGATAATAGTTCAATTAAACAATTGTACGTGTATTGATTCCAATAATTTTGTTTTTGTGAAACAAAATCAATCACAAAAAAAGTTAATAGTATCAAATTAATTTTTTAATTGTATAAATTAATTGTTTAATTGGCTGCAATTAATTTTTTAATTGGATCAATTAATTAATTTACATGGATCTGATCCTTTCTGTGAATTGAAGAAAACAAATTTCAATTAAATATTAATTGGAATCAAATTAATTGCGTGGTGAATGAAAAGACAAATATTTTTGGCTTGTGTGTAAATTAAATTGAGAGAGAGAGGACGGACGAAAAAAAGACGGTTTCGGTGTAAAAATAATATGTTTTGGAACTCCAATGTTTAGAACAATTAATTATTGAAGTGCAAGGATATAATGTCCCAAAAACTTGTTATAACATCTTTAGAATATATATATATATTATATATAATAATATATATAGTATATATATATATATTATATATATACAGTTTTGGACATTATATCCTTCGCACTTAAAAAATAGATGGTTTCATTAGAAGAAATTTGCGGAGTTCCAAAACATAGTATTTTTACCGCGAATACCGTCTTTTCGTGCCCGCGTCTTTTTATTCAATTTATTTGACACACTAACAAAAATAGTTGGTGTTCGTCGTTAGTTCGACGCAATTAATTGATCAAATATATAATGTGTAATTTGGAAATTCCTTCAAGTCACAGACAATATAGTATATAGTATATACAGATTACTATAAATAATATAGGTATATAATAGGGTATATAGGGTAATAATGAGGGTGTAATATATAGTATACTAATATAGTATGATAATAGCAGCGAACGGAGGGAGAGTCGAGACTTAGATAGGATACTTAAAGAGAGGCTTAGGTAGCGAGAGTAAGTTATGATAGTGTAGAGAGAGTATATATAAAATAAATATAAATAAGAAGACTATATATATATGTATGTAGGTATGAGAATATAGTATTATTATATATATTATATATAGTAGTATAGTAATACTATGTATATATAGTATAGAGTTCATAGTATATATAATACGGAAATATTTACTGTAAAATGATAATAATAATCTGCCAATACAAACATATATTGAAATTGAAAATTTCTTATAAAGCGTATAATATGCTAATGGTCTGGAATACGGTAAGAAATAGAGAAAAAAAGATAAGGAATGCGCACCAGAGACGACATAGATGACAGAAAATGTAAAACGAAGATTATGTAGATATGCGGAGAAGACAAGTTACGAACAAATAAAATAAAACACCTCAAAAAAAAGTGAGACTCTCTATTTCAAACTAAAAGCCAATGTACTTTATTTGTAGTGGTCATAGGAATTAATTATTTCGGAGATACAGTTACCTATTTAGCTTCTAACTAATTTTTTCGTAGTTAGCCTGTTAAGTGTGGAAGATTAGACTGAAAGACCGAGGAAAAAAAAGTATATTCAAAGAAGTATAAAGATTAACTAATTCGTGTCTTGCCACAAAAAAGGTTGTTAGGAATTTCTTGTAAATTTTGTAAATTTACAAAAAAATGCGTCCATCGTGAACTTCGTAAGTGGTCACTAAGAGAGTTCTTGCAATTTTGGAAATCCAAGTTTTTCCTTCAAACGATAAAATTTTCTTTAAATCAGATGAAAAGAAAGCTAGATTGTATGGTCTAAAGTAAATTTCTGTGAACGGGCTATCGTCGAAATAATATTTACTTATTTGTAATGACATGCCGCGTGATGCACAACGTTTATAATAACTGTTAAGTAAGAATTGTTCTACGAAATATTGAATATTTTCACTAAAATTAAACGATGCAAAGTTTTTCTATCCTGTGGTGGGGTCAGACTGTTTTTCAGTTTAGGTTGGCTGAGAACAAAGTCCATTGAGTGCTTATCGACTTACCTTATTTTTGTAATATAAATAAATAGTTGTGGGGTCATAGATATTGCAACATAAATTATAGAATTAAATATTTGTGTAAAGGGTGATAAAGCGGTCAAAAATTTGGTACAATGGAAAAACGCGGTAGTAAATCGGGGTGAAAATCGTTAATATTTAAAATAATGGCAAATTAAATTTCCTTTGTTCAAAGTTCACATTAGTATAAAAATTCAGGAAAAGATATTCAGTTAGGACTTTCGCTTTCGCTAAAAATCCGATATTGGCCGGGGGCCTCGAACCAACTTGACACCTGCATCAGATTTTTGTACAGGCCACATTGTCCAACGCTTCTTCGCCGCAGAAAAGCCAAATATTGGCCTTGAATCTGAGCTCTGGAGCGTCCGTAGAAGAATTTTTTTGGTACATTCTTTTTAGATTCCGCTTGACAATAGCCCAGTAATTGGCGAGCTCGTGCCGTGTGGGAGGGGTTTCTTGTCCTTGGGAACCACCTGCAACGTTGTTGGCGGGTACCACTCCATGGCCTTTTTACCGTAAGTGGCAAGATGCCAAATCCGGCCCAAAAGAACAGTAAGCGGAAGAACCGGTGTTCTTCCAGGAAAGGCAGCAGACCGTTTATTCAAAAACACTCTTTCGACGTAAATTTCTTGGTTTGAGTAGTCCCGGAAGCTATTGAAAGCATGCTGCTTCAAGCCACCAGGGTACAGATGGCTTGCCAAACCAGATATTTCTTTGGCGAATCTTTGACAAGGTTGTTTATGTGCTTGAAAATATCTGCTACCTATTCCCCGTTCCCTTTTGCCCGTATAAAAACTCCTTTGTCCCGCGGGAAGCTGCTTAAGTAGTCGGCCCTTAGAGCGTAGGTTATCTGTCGTCCATTCGAAGCAGTCCGAAACTAATCTTACAAAGCAATCCGTCCCCCCCCTCCCCCGTGTAAACAGCCTCCGGGGATTCGCGCTTTTGGCCGTCGTATTTTTTGTTTTATCATCGCGATTTGGAGTCCAACCTTGTTCTGTAAGTCGAATAGTCCGGCTCGTTTTTTTGGTCGATGCAGGTTGTATGACGATACACCCAGCTTATTTGGACGGGACATCTGCCGGAGGCAGAGGTTAGGAGGTTTGCTTGAAACTACATCGGCAACTCTCTTTGTCGTCTCACAGGCGGCTCTTCCGGTTTTCGATTTCCCCCGGTCCAGACTTCCTGGCTTGTCGACAAACACTTAATTACATTGATGAACGTTGATTTGGCCAACTTTTGGCGATTTTGGCCAGCTTGTGGCTGCGAGTAGCTCGGATTTTCGCGATGCCGGGAGCAAAAATTTTGATACGCGACATTAGCTCTTCTGATGCTTGGACCGGCATTTTGACCAAACTGAAGAGTGAATTCCAAATCTAAAATAGGAAGGCAAACATTTCTACACATACCAACGGCGGCGTCTTCAAATAATGAGGGGTGTTCAGGTTTATTTAAATCAAAAATTGAAAGAAGATACGTCAATGTTTATATTGACAGAATTTTGACCGTTACACTAATACAAATAATATATTTAAGACATTTTGCTGTACTGCAAACAATGTTTTTGAAAACTGAAAGATACCTAAGTTTGGGAAGAAAAACAAAAATATGCTTGAAGGCTAAAACAATAGATATTTTACACAGTACAAGCCAATGTTTTTATTTGAACAAATTCCTGAAAAATATTCCTTACTTAGAAAATAATTCGCTTACTTGTCAATTCTCCTGCTTCTCTTGGATCGGAGTCAATACTAGCAAAGGCATTAGTGGTAGGACAAAGATCTTTGAACCTGCAATGCTTTTGTTTCCAGAAATTTCAGTCATTGGGTGCTATATCTCATCTCTTGGCAAATTTGCTGAGAAACTGGCACACTTTTAGGCCGCTATTTCAATTAAAAAAATGTATTATAAAAAATACACCTATGCAGTCTAAGTGAGCCTTTATTCTCATCATGAGAAATTTTGCGTACGTTTTTTTCATAACGAGCGGGAATAATAGGCGGCCTATATGTCAAACCTTTCGAGACCACACCATAATTATATGTTCAGCGACATAGTCGATAGCTGCCAGCTTATTTAATGTGATCGATACACATGTATCGATTTTTACTTAATCGCCGAAAACTTATTGCGTTTTTAAAGCGTGAGTACTATGTTCGGTTTTTTTCTCGAAAACACTAAATTAAAGAGTAACAAATATATTTATGAAGATGATTATACTTTGATCAATAGTGGAGATGGAAAAGATCCAGAAATTGATTTGCAAATGAATTCTTATATTTCTATAATCAATTTTATTAAAAAAGTAAGCCGCTGAAAACAAGCTGGTTTTTCAGGCTTGAAAACTGAACATAGTATCTCAGCCTTTTAGATCGGATAAACACGTAAATAACTCAAAAAACAAAACGGAAATTGTCAAAGATAAAACATTTTTTTCACTATGGTTAAACGGCAAGATTCTCATCGGAATTTTTTTAATGAGAATATTGAAACTTCCTTCTATTGGTATAAGATTCTGTGCTGTGTGTAAGCCAAACCGTTCTACTTACGTATTGGCGGTTCAAGGGGAGAACACTTGAACTTCTTTGTATGAAGGTTTCTTCAAGCTGCCGGCCATTGTGCAATTACCATGAATGACAACATCGCATACATCCAGGCTCATGCATGAATATCTTTTTCCAAATATCGAGAACTAAAAGGCATGACAACAACGAGAAAAAGAATTAATCAAGAAGTCCATTAACACAGCAGACCACATTGTTTGTCAAAGAAAGTCGACAAGATAAGGTAGCCTTCAGCATAGCAATTAAACGTACTCGGCATCCGATGCAAAAGAACAATCCTGGCCCAGAGCCCCACCAGGAATCTTTGTGTGGCATTGTGTTTGATAGGAATCTCGCCCCCATTGTCCCTTCCACAACGGAAAGGTTGTTTTGTTTTGCCAATACTTTTGGGAAACTATTTTAATAATTCGCCCTCCCAATTCCACCCATATCCTGATTTAATTGGCTTTCTTGACTTCCCTGTGTGTTGGTTTGACGATAACACGGTAGCTCGGTGTAGGATCGTTGGCTTCTATACGTTCAACATTTTGTTTGGGGTACCCTGAGATGGAACATTGAGGCCCATTCATTCATTGTGGTTCATTTCAAGGATTTAATTAAATTTCCGAGATTTCAAATGAGATTGCAGTTGACCGACATGCAGGCGCATATGCAGAACAGGCTTTACGAATGTTTGAAATGTTTTGATTTTATTCTGATTTACCATAAGTGAAGCATATTGTGGAATTGTTAAGCCACAATTTGGAAGAAAAAAATTATCCCGCTATGAACAATAAATTATCCGTATGTTGTACCTCTTCTGGAAACACTGCAAAAAAAAACTGACTGTGACATTATTTATGATCTATGAAAGGCAAAAGCCTTGGGAAAAATACAATTCAAATCGCCATAATTGGGTTTTATTTTGGATTACAAAATTGAAAAACAAAAAACAACATACAAAATTCCTTTTGTATGCTAAAGGAAAGAAAAACTAAATTTGGTTCTTCTTGTTGTCCGAGTCTAGGGTGGTCAAATAGCTGGATTTTTTTTGTAAAAGTCTATTTTGGTGTTTACCGAAAAGTTCCAATTTTTTTTTTTTTTTGAAACTGGTTTTAGGTCCTTTTACGTTTGTCAGAACCAATCAACCGGGTAAATGAAGAATAGTAAATAAAGTGAAAATGAGTTTTCAAAAATCTAATTTTATTCTGAAAAGAAAGCATAAACTATTATTGTATATAAAATGATACATTTTTAGCACTAAGGATTAATTTAAGCTTTGTGCTGGTAAAAATATAATGCAAACTATATTTTTAATGAAAATAACCTGAGGAGCGAAATTTTAAAGCGGAAAGAAATTGTTTCCTATAATTCGGGTTTTTCGGTTCAAAGAAGAGATTTTATAACAATGTTTCCGCACGAGAAATAGAATACAAGCCTGGACCATTGCGAGACCTAGTCGCCTGGTTGTATGGGCCCAGTCGATTTGGCTTCGAAGGGTGGAAGTTCCGGTAATTAACTAAGGGTCCTATGATTGAGGCTAAATTTCCACTTTAAAAGACCAAAGACTTCAAACTTCATTCCAAAGGACTGTCGCTGGGGCACAACTATCCTTGGCGGAGGCTAAGAAATTTCTCTGCGAAACTTATACCGGTTTAAGGGTTTACAACATCACCATTAATTCCGCGTTATTCCGGTTGTTTTAAAACGATTTTTCAATTACATCTTCTGTTGGTAAAAGTTTTTTAAGGAGCTGAAGCTGGTTCTATTACTTACGCCGATTTTTTATGCTAGTACTGTGTATTATTCTCTGCTTATCGACGCGTGTTAGGCTAAAAGAAAAAGCTTGTTAGTATGACTAGTTACTCTTACGACCTTGACAAGCCTGAACGCATATTTGTAGATAGCTTTACCATTATATGTGAAAGCGTGAAATTCTTCAACCAACATAACAAATGAACAACAATATCGTGTTTACATTCTTATCTCAATCATGTTTTTGATTAAGGGCTGTTAGGAATACAGGAATTTTTTTAGCCAGCGAAATGAAAAACTAGAAGTGTGCAAATACAACTGAAAGGTTATTATGGCTTTGATGTTTTGTCCGAATCCAGATTTCAACAAGACTTTCGTCTAAACACACTTTTAATGGACATCAAATTACCAAGGGCAAATTAACTACATCTTCCAAGTTAGACATCTAATATTTCATTTTGAATATTAAAGTCGTTAAGCATCGAGATACAGTTTATACTTTTTAGAAATTGATTGTACCATCTCTTTCTTTAAACTTAAACAATTCCCACAAAAATATTCCCAGTATGCCTTTTGCATCAGTTCTTCAAATTTTGAATATTCCCTCTGGTATCTTGTCGTATTTCCATATCAAACCACATTCACTATAAAGTTGCAGAATTTGTGAACACATGCATAAATGAACGTCGCTCAATAGACACTTCGAAAGGAATCTGCGACAGCTGCAGAGGAACTAACCCTAGAGTTCGTATTTCGTCCTCTCGATGTTGGTTCATTGCAAATTTATTCGATTTTAATATTCAATTTGTTCAGTACGACCAAACACAAAGAAACCATTGTGAAGCACAAATAACCGAAAACTCAAACCTAAAAGGCGATAACTGATAACCGAAAGTACACATTGAAAAATGGCAAAGTTTACACTACACTAGCTGGCTGAAAAAATAAGTCCCATACATAGATGACAATCAAAATAATTTCCAGTTGAACTTTTCAAAAGAACAAAACGGTTTGATGTTATAAAGGAATATGATATCTGGAAAGTACATGGTTGTGTTCTGGTATACATTTCACGGCCTTAATCAAAAGTGGACAAATTATATCCTGTTAACCATATTATTTCATCCGTTTTTCTTTTCTATTTTAACCGGAAGTGAAAAATACAAATTGACTCTAGTTTCTCTGTGTGCACAAGAACTTGAATCGCCCGTTCTTGTTGCAATATTTTTGTTATATTTTTAATGGAACTTCACTTGGCAGCTATGGTATTTCTTCGTTTGTACTTTGAATCACTGATTCGTTCCGCATATTCATTCAATTCGCCATTCACTACGATTCACTTACTCAATCATTGATTCGGTCGTCGGGGGACGGTTGGTCGTACGATGGAATTGCCGGTCCATTGACTTCACTTGTTTCAATGTTTAATGTTTGCTTATCAATAAGTATTTACTTTGGGGAAACTCCCTAACTCCAGCCTCCCTCACTTCGGGGTTTCCAAAGAGCCTTTGGCAGCAGGAAAAGCTCTCGAGGAAGCTGGATAGGAAAAAACCAGAAAAAATAGAATTTTTAAAAATGTACATAAAATAAAATCAAGGCAAAAGGGATAAGAGGGGGTCCTTCATCTAAGCAATACAATTGACTCTCTCAGACCATTGCAAATATTTTTCGGATGCTTCCGAGGGAACTGCTTCTTAAGATGTCCAAAGAATAAAACATCCGGATGGCAAAGTTGCCAGAACAAAATTGTATGTAGTAACTACTGCCTGTAGGAGCAGCCTGTATCCGTGAGTCCAGGACGTGAACTAAGAGCAACAAGCCACAAATACAACACACACCCATACACACTTCAATAATAAAATGCAAAAGGAACGGAAAAAGGAGAAGAAACAAAAGTTCATGGTTGATTCATGCTTTTCAAATAAAATTGCAGAGGATGAAAGTCAATTTGGGAATAATTTATTGAATTTTAAAAAGGGTTCCATTTTCCCCCAATGCAC
>PGFW01003968.1:29319-41634 GCA_003123925.1 Haematobia irritans
AGAGAGAGATATGCCGTGAGGTATATGGAAAATTTATTATGGGGTACCTGATTTTTTAATATTTTGGAGACGGGGAAGGGTACCTCCCGCTTGCCCGATTTTTGAAATTGAAACAAAATTTATCGGCGATTTTTGCTTTAAATTCAGAGAAGGTTGAAGGAGGCGTCTTTGGCAAAGAACAGGCTACTTAATTTTTCGATATTTGGTCGAGGAGGGGGCCCTCCTTTGTCTGACTTTTTTATTTTTTAAGTCGACTTACTGAAATTTAACTGGATGAACTTGGGGGAGATTATGAAAATTTTATGTTGACGGTAATATGATTTTTTTAATATTTGGTCGGGGAAAAATAAAAGGGCAGCAGGGAGACATCAATTTCTCTCTTCTTCTCTATTATTATATTCCTGTAATATTATATATCTATATTTATTGTATATATTATCAGGTGATGTGGGTAGGTTTTATATTTTATTTATTTATTATTTGTGTATTATTTTATTTGTTTTTTTTGTTTTTTTTGTTATAATTCGTGTAAGGGGAAGAGGGGGCCTTCCCCCGCCGTTTAAAAATTGGACTTATAATTTGCTTGAGATTTTCTGGGACGTTACACAATATATGTGTACACAATATATCATTTTTTCGATATTGGGGCGGGAGGGAGACTCCTCCTGAAACTGACAAAAAAAAAAAAAAAACTAGAATTCTCCAGTTTACTTGAAATTTACAAAGGCCGTAGGGGAAGATTATGAAATCAATATGGTGTACTTGATTTTCGGGTATTTGGACGGGTACCATCTCCTTCCCCCACACTATGAAACTTGAAGGAAAGTTTATAGATTTCTTTGAATTTGCAGAGAAAGTGACGTCCCTTTACAAAAAAAAATAGAGCAAAATCTAACCATCTCCGATTTACTTTAAATTGGTAGAAGTTGATTAAATTTATATACAGGGTGTAACATGAGTTCCCGAGTTCCAAATTTTTGGGTATTTGACGGGAACCATCTTCCTTCCCCCACACTATGAAACTTGAAGGAAGTGGAGGATTGTTATGACCGATATGGACCACATTTTTGGCATGGTTTTTAAGAGCCATATACTAACACCACGTACTAAGTTTCAAACCGGATCGGATGAATTTGCTCCTTCAAGAGGCTCCGAAGGTCAAATCTTGGGAAGTTGGTTATTAAGGATCCCGATATGGACGCAAATTTTTCTGCATGGTTGTTATAGAGCCATATACTAAACACAGTAATAAGTTCAAATCGCGGTGCGGATGAAATTTTGCTCTCTTTAGAGGCTCCGAGCAACTCTGGGGATCGGTTTTATATAGGCTATAATATAATTATGGACCGATATGGACAAATTCTGGCATGGTTGGTTTTAGAGACATATACTACACTACGCAACAAGTTTCAACCGGATTCGGATGAATTTTGCTGCTCGTTCAGACAGCAAACCACCGGAGTCAATCTGTGCGATCGTTTATAATATAGGGCTATATATAATTAGGACCGATGTGACCAATTATGACCGATATGGAACAATTCTGCGCATGATTGTAGAGGACCATATACTAACATATATACAAATTTCAGCCGGTTTCGGATGAAATTTGCTTCTCTTTGAGGCACTCGCAAGCCCAATCTGGGATCGGTTTATATATGGGGGCTATATAAATTATGGACCGATGTGGACAATTTTGGTGCATGGTTTGAGATATCACACCACGTACGCAAATTTCAACGCGGATCGGATGAAATTTGTTCTCTTTAGAGAAAAGTTTCCGCAAAATGGGGGGGGGGGGGCGGGGGGCGATCCCCTACGGGGGCACCGCGTGGTTCCAGGGGGGGGGCGCAGGCGTCATTTTTTGTTGAGCAATGTCAAGTAAAAAATTAATTGATAACTATTAATTTTTGTGATTGATTTTTGTTTTCAATTAAATGTGAAATCAATTAAATTATTAATTGAATATGTTTAAACTCAATTAAGACTTAATTGGAAAAATTTCCGTGAATTTTTTTTTCTGTATTGTAACTTGATAAGTGAGACTGTAACACAATTTTAATTATAAGAGCCTAGAATTAAACCAGATAGCTTTCTAATCAATAATAATGGAAATTCGTAAAATGGATTTTTATCACAATTTCAATTTTATAGGGCCCAAATTTGATGTGAGATAGCTTTCTAATAAATATATTTCTTACCCCCAATTTCATGAAGCTTCGTTAGTGTTCCGTTAACTAACGAACTTTTAAATCGTATTATGGACATAGCTGTCATCTTGTCTATATATTCCATATGCCAGTTAAGAACTTAACTGCCAAAATTTTTTCAGTTAACGTTAACCGGAGAGAAGATATTTGCAATTTACTTTCCGCTAATTGGAAGTTAAAGCTAAACGGAGCTACATGAAAATGGCCGTTATACTATATATTTCTCTACTCTTTGGCTCGGAATCAATATCAAAATCCTTAAAGCAAGGTAAAAATCTTTGGATCCAATTAAACATTTTTTTCTGATAGCAATGAACAAGAAAAAACGAATTTCCGATATTTCAAAAAAAAAAAAAATTAAATAAATAAAATAAAGTCGAAACGGTCGATTTTCCACGTTTTCAAATTTTTAAAGATAGACCTTTCGACTGGACTTTTTTATAAAAGTCGACTTTTTCAAATTGAGATATACAGTGAAACCTCTGAAAGGTGGATACCCACGGTCGCCAAAATTTTGTCCACATTTGGCAGCTGTCCACTTATGAGAGGTTAATTTTAATGAGTTGATATAGGCCAAACGTCCCCAGACAATTGTCCACATTTGAGAGTTGTCCGGTTTTAAAATGTGCAAGTTTGAGAGGTTTCACTGTACATATGTCCAATTTTGCGGAATTTTTTCCAAAATTTGGTTTATGACTTTTACATGTCAAAATCGAATAATTATACCCTGCGCCACACTGGGGAACAGGGTATTATAAGTTAGTGCATATGTTTGTAACACCCAGAAGGAGACGATATAGACACATGGTGTCTTTGGCAATAATATCGACTCAGGGTGGGTCCCTGAGTCGATATCACCATGTCCGTCTGTCTGTAACACATTTTTGTGATCAAAGTCTAGGTCGCAATTTAAGTCCAATAGCCTTCAAATTTGGCACATGTTCCTAATTTGGGTCAGAATAGAACCCTATTGATTTTGGAAGAAATCGGTTCAGATTTAGATATAGCTCCCATATATATCTTTCGCCCGATATGCACTAATATGGACCCAGCAGCCAGAGTTTTATACCGATTTGCTTGAAATTTTGTACAAACATAACACTTAGTCGTATAGTCAAGTGTACAAAATTTGATTGAAATCGGTTCAGATTTAGATATAGCTCCCATATATATCTTTTCGCCGATATGGACTTATATGGCCCCAGAAGCCAGATTTTTGGCCGAATTTGGTTGAAATTTTGCACTAGGAGTACAATTAGTAGTACAGTTAAGTGTGAAAAATTTGATTGAAATCGGTTCAGATTTAGATATAGCTCCCATATATATCTTTCGCCAGATATGGACTAATGATCGGTTTTTAATAGCCAGAGTGTTGGCCCAATTTGGTTGAAATTTTGCACAGGGAGTAGATTTAGCATTGTAGCTATGCGTGCCAAATTTGATTGAAATCGGTTCAGATTTAGATATAGCTCCCATATATAACTTTCGCCCGATTTACACTCATATGACCACATAGGCCAATTTTTTGCTCCGATTTAGTTGAAATTTTGCACAGGGAGTAGAATTAGCATTGTAGCTATGCGTGCCAAATTTAATTGAAACCGGTTCAGATTTAGATATAGCTCCCATATATATGTTTTTCTGATTTCGACAAAAATGGTCAAAATACCAACATTTTCCTTGTAAAATCGCCACTGCTTAGTCGAAAAGTTGTAAAAATGACTCTAATTTTCCTAAACTTCTAATACATATATATTCGGGACAAACCTTTATATATAGCCCCCAACACATTTGACGGATGTGATATGGTATCGAAAATTTAGATCTACAAAGTGGTGCAGGGTATAATATAGTCGGCCCCGCCCGACTTTAGACTTTCCTTACTTGTTTTACACTTTAATACTAATCGTGTATGTTTGTATCATTTTAAAATTACTTTTAAATTCAATTATATTATCTACATACTCTGTCATAATTACCATAAAAATATTTGCAGCAAATTCCACTTTTATTACAATGTCGAATTTTTGATATTTTCGCTAAAAGTCGATTACTCGATTTTGGTTGACATCAAAAGGCTTTCACACGATTTGAGTCGATGTACAAAATTATCAAAAGTCGATTTGAGTCAATTTTCAAAATTATCAAAAGTCGATTTGAGTCAATTTTGAAAATTATCAAACGTTGGATTAATTGAATTTGAAAAATACAAAAAGTCGGCATCGAGTTTTTTTTTTTTTTTTTTGACAAAAAGTCGATTAGTCGATTTTCAATCCCTATCATAGTGATGGAACTGGATATATGTAATTAGAGTGCAAAATCGCAAAACAGAATTTGTTAGATAAAATTTTTATTTAGAAAAGACACTAGGAAATTGTAGGTAAGAAATTAAAAAAAAAAATATATCTATTATGTAAATTAATTAAAAAGAAAAAATACATACATTCCAAATAAACTCAACTCAAATAAGAAATAAAAAACAACTCAGATTATTTTATGGGTTTTTTTTTCTTTTGTTTCTTTTGATTTTATTTAGAAAAAATAAATGGTTGTGTGTTGTGTATGGTGTATCTTCCAAACAAAAAAATATTGTTTTTTTTTTACATAAGAATTGCTATAGACACAAAACTAATTTCCTTAGTTATTCTAAAGAAAATATCAAAGAAGTAAACTAATGTTTTACAAAGAATTAAATCAATAGTAAAAATAAACTTAATGGAAAGAGAGAAAAAAAACGGGAAATTTTCGTTTAATAAAACATTGCCATAGAACTTAAGACAATAATTAATAAACATAATAATATTAAAAAAAAATAAAATAAAATAAGAATTAAAAATATATCACCTTGTAAAAAATGTATTTATGTATGTTTTTTTTATATATATGTATATATTGTGGTTTACTTTTACACTCTCTTTTTGTTTTTGTATGAATCCTAATATTTTTTTTTTATTAAATCATATAGACCCTAGGGTATATAACAAGAAGTATTATATTTTGTTTTAGATATATAAATAAAATTATATATATAGAAATTCATATATGTATATATATTTATAGGTATAAGTATTTTTCTCGTTTTTATGTATGTATGTATATATGCATTCGTATGTTTAATTTCTTTGATTTTTTGTTTTATAAATATGTATTTATGTTTTTCTTAATGTTTATGTTTATGTGTAAATATATGTATATGTATATATAAAGATTAGATATATGTATAAGGTATATAACATTTAGTGCGTAATTTTTTAGCATTTTTCTCATGTTTTTTTTCTGTTTTGTTGAAAATTTTCCCTTTTCTTTGGGGAATTTTTCTTAGACAAAAATTTTAATTTTTTCGGCTCATTATTTTCTTAAAATAACTTACTGCTTATTTCATTAAAAAAAAGACGTTTTTAAAGTTTTAACTTTTTCTCACATTTCTGTTTTGTTTACGGTTTTTGTTTTGTTTTTCAACTTTTAAAAGTAGTATTTTCACAAAAATAAAAATCAACTCGTATTATAAAACAAAACATAAAAGTAGAAAAACTTTAACAAAACATAGATCCCTTTTTTATAACAGCATTTATATAAAAAAATAAAAAATATATATATTACAATTATTTAGGTTCTATTTTTTTCAATTAAAATATATATATGACATCATTAAACTTAACTTTTTGTTTTCTTAAAAAAATTAACACAAGACAAACTTAAAAAACAAATGCACTTAAATTAAAAACAAACAAAAAACTATTATAATTAATATAGAGCAAAAAAAAACAGGTAAAACTGGTAGCATTTTACAAAATAAAATGTGTGGATTTTTCTTTTATGTTCTTACTTGTAGAGTAACCAAATTTATTTTTATTGTATGCCTCTTATCATGTTGCAATGGAGTAGTAGTTTCCTCATTCATCTGTATTATTTTTGATTTGAATTGGAGTAGAGATGGGGAAGGGAGGGAGCGTGTTTATTATCTCCCATTACCGTTTAAAGTCTATGGCGAGATGACTTTTATGCTGCGAGTTCTTAGGTATTTCTAAGCTCTTCCAAACCACCACTTGGTTGGCCATTTTTAACATTTACCAAAACTTTATTAACAAAGTCTGTGGTACTGCCAGCTATAGCTAAACCACCTGGAAGAGAACAAATAAAAAAAGAAAAATTTATTAGTAATTAAATTAAAAGAAGATTCAGGGAAAATCAAGTTTGAGGTAAATTAGTTTCCCCTTAACTCTAACAAGGCCAACATTTACATTTTTATTATTTCAAAAATAGGCTTATTATAATAAACTCCGGCTTCTGGGCCATATGAGTGCATATCGGGTGAAAGATATATATAGGAAGCTATATCTAAATCTGAATCGATTCTTGGGTTCTATTCTGACCCAAAACAGAAACTTGGTTCCAAATTTGAAATCGATTGGACTGAAACTGCGTCGCTGGACTATGATCACAAAATGTGTTCACAGACAGACGGACAGACGGTGTGTGGCAATATCGACTCTAGAGACCCGCCCTGAGCAATATTGCCAAAGACATCATATGACTATCTCGTCTCATTCTGGGTGTTGCAACCAAATGCACTAACATATAATACCCTCTTCCACAGTGTAGCGCAGGGTATAAAAATTGAAAAGCATAGCGATCCATTTTCGTCATTTTTACGTGCGAGTTTCTTAGATTCTAAACTGATATGGATGGAAAATACCGCAAACCAGCAAAAGAGGCCTATAGCGGCATTATACTCTTGCCAAAAATTAGTCGGAGAACGATGGGAAATGGCTTTATACTGTTACAAGACCCGTGGCTACATATGCCAAATTTTTTGCAAATTTTATTTTTAATAGAAAATTTTATTTCTATAGAAATTTTTTGCAAAATTTTATTTCTATAGAAAATTTTGTCAATATTTTATTTAGATAGAAAATTTTGTCAAAATTTTATTTCTATAAAACAATTTGTCAAAATTGTATTTCTCTACAACATTTTAAACATTTTAATTCTATAGAAAATTTTTGCAAAATTTTATTTCTATGGAAATTTTTTTCGAAATTTTATTTCTCTTGAAATTTTTTTCAATCTTTTATTTCCATAGCAAATTGTGTCAAAATTTCATTTCTATCGAAAATTTTTGCAAATATGTTTATTATTTCTATAGAAAATTTTCTCAAAATTTTATTTTTATAGAAAATTTTGTCAAAATTTTATTTCTATAGAAAATTTTGTCAAAATTTGATTTCTCTACATTTGGAGCAAATATTATTTCCATAGAAAATTGTGTCAAAATTTCATTTCTAAAGAAAAATTTTATAGTTTTTATAGAAAATTTTATTTCTATAGAAAATTTTGTCAAAAATTGTAAAATTTTTGAAAAATTTTTTATTTCTATAGAAAATTTTGTCAACATTTTATTTCTATAGAAAATTTTGTCAAAATTTTATTTCTATAGAAAAATTTTGCAAAATTTTATTTCTATAGAAAATTTTTTCACAAAATTTTATTTCTATAGAAAATTTTGTCAACATTTTATTTCTCTACAACATTTGGAGAAAATGTTATTTCTATAGAAAATTTTTGCAAAATTTTATTTCTATAGAAAACATTTTATTTTCCATAGAAAAATTGTGTCTGTATTACTATATAGAAAAATTTTTTCAATCATTTTATTTTCCGATAGAAAAGTTGTGTTTATTTACTATAGAAAAATTTTTGCAAAATTTATTTCTATAGAAAATTTCTGTCACCAAAATTTTATTTCTAATAGAAAATTTTTTGTCAAAATTTTTATTTCAAAGTAAAATTTTTATTTATTTATGTTATTTATTTATTTTATTCAACAACGTAATTATAAAAAGCCAGAAACGGCAAATAAAACTATATTACATAACTTAATACTGACAAAAAAAAAAAAACTTTTGCGCATCATGGCCTAGAGAAAATAAAACTTATTGCACTCTCTATCAGAATATACTTACTGAATTTTGCAAAAGCTAAGGCAAATGAATGATTAAAAATTAAATGTAACAAAAATTCAATTCACAAATTGAGAATCCTAAAAAGAAAATAACCGTAGGGATAATAAATAACAGTATTACCTTATATTATAGATGACTAAGGCCGCCCCAAGCCATTTTTAAATACAGTTAAGGATAAAAAAAACAATTTGTAATAGACAAGTTATAAGTAATATCATTGAAAGATAACATTATAGGGCTACTGTGAAAGCGAAGATTCGATACCATTCTGATATTAAAAACGGATTGCATTAGTAAAAGGAAGAAGTGTTTAGAGGTATAACGGGAAGATGGTTCCAAAGCCCTAGAAACCTCTACAAACAAAAAGAGCGTCCTTTCATAATTCAAGAATAAATACGGTGGAATAAGAAGCTGTGATATTCGCTTGGTCTTCCATTTGCGCGCTATGTTGATCTCCGGCTGCTTCAATGTTTTTATCGAGTTATGACATCATTGTTCTCCTCTTCTCCGCTCCATGTTCAATTTCTGTAGGTCATCAAGGAATCCACAGCTTCTTATTCCACGTATTTCATCTTTGCATTATGAAAGGTCTTTTGTTGTAAGAGTTTCTAGGCTTTGGAACCCATCTTCCGTTATACCTTAGAAACTTTTCTTTTACTAATAATGTTTTTAATATCAGATGTATCGAATTTCTTTCACAGTAGCCTATAATGTATCTTTAATATATTACTTATAACTTGTCTATTAACAAATTTGTTTTTTTTCCTTTAACTGTATTAAAATGGCTTGGGGGCCTAGTTCATTTATATATAATTACTTTATTATTATCTGCCTAACGTTATTTTCTTTTTTTAGAATCTCATTTGTGATTGAATTTTTGTTAGCATTTAAATTTTTATCTTCATTTGGCCTTTAGCTTTGCAAAATTCAGGGTATAATATTTCTGAGTAGAGTGAATAAGTTTTATTTTCTCTAGCCATATGCAAAAGTTTTTTTTTTTTGTCAGTATTAAGTTATGTAATATAGTTTTATTTGGCCTGTTCTGGCTTTTTATATTACGTTGTTGAATAAATAAATAATAAATAAATAAAATAAAAATTTTCTTTAGAAATAATAATTTCTGACAAAATTTTCTTATAGAAATAAAATTTGACAAGAAATTTTCTATAGATAATACAAATTTTTTGGCAAAACTTTTTCTATTAGTAATAAACACAATTTTTCTATGGAAATAAAATGTTGAAAAAATTTTTTCTATAGTAATAAACCACAATTTTCTATGAAATAAAATGTTTTTTCTATAGAAATAAAAAATTTTGCCAAAGAATTTTCTATAGAAATATACATTTTCTCCAAATGTTGTAGAGAAATAAAAATGTTGACAAAATTTCATATAGAAATAAAAATTTTGTGAAAAAATTTTCTTATAGAAATAAAATTTTGCAAAATTTTCTATAGAAATAAAATTTTGACAAAATTATTCTATAGAAAAAAATGTTTGACAAAATTTTCTATAGGAAATAAAAATTTTTTTAAGCATAAATTTTACAATTTTTGACAAAATTTTCTGATAGAAATAAAATTTTCTATAAAACTAAAATTTTTTTAGAAATGGAATTTTGACAGCAATTTTCTATGGAAATAATCATTTGCTCCAAATGTAGAGAAAATCAAATTTTTTGACAAATTTTACTATAGAAATAAAAAATTTGACAAAATTTTCTATAAAATAAAATTTTGAGAAATTTTCTAATAGAAATAAAATTTTGCAAAAAAATTTTCGCATAGAAATGAATTTTGACACAATTTGCTATGGAAATAAGAAGATTGAAAAAAATTTTCGAAAAGAGAAAATAAAATTTTCGAAAAATTATTCCATAGAAAATAAAATTTTGCAAAAATTTCTATAGAATTAAATGTTTAAAATGTTTAGAGAAATACAATTTGTGACAAATAATTGTTTATAGACAATAAAATTTTGACAAAATTTTCTATCTAAATAAAATATTGACAAAATTTTCTATAGAAATAAAATTTTTTTGCAAAAAATTTCTATAGAAATAAAATTTTCTATTAAAAATAAAATTTTGAGCAAAAAATTTGGCATATTAGGCCACGGGTCTTGTAACAGTATAAAGGTCCATTTTCCCATCGTTCTCCGACTAATTTTTGGCAGAGTATAATGGCCGCATAGGCCTCTTTTGCTGTTGCGGTATTTTCCAATCCATATGCAGTTTTAGAATCGTAAGAAACTCGCACGTAAAAAATGACGAAAATGGATCGCTATGCTTTTCCAATTTTATAACCCCTGGGCGCTACACTGTGGAAGAGGGTATTATAATTGTTAAGTGCATTTGTTGCAACACAGATGAGACGACAGATAGTCATATGAAATGTCTTTGGCAATATTGCTCAGGGCGGGTCTCTAGAGTGATAATTGCCATCAGCCCGTCCTGTCGCGTCTGTCTGTGAACACATTTTTGTGATCAATAGTCCAGGACGCAGTTTCAGTCGCAATCCCGGGAATTTTTCCCCAAAAAAATTTGGAACAAGTTTCTGTTTTTGGTCAGAATAGAACCCAAGAAATGCGATTCAGATTTAGATTATACTTCCATATATTATCTTTCACGCCGATATGCCACTGCAATATGGCCCCAGAATGCCGAGTATTTATTAATAAAAGCTATTTTGAATATAAAATGTAAATGTTGCCTTGTTAGAAGTTTAAGGAAAACTATTTAGCCTCAAACTTGATTTTCCCTAAATCTTCTTTTAATTTAGATTACTAATCAAATTTCTTTTTTTTATTGTTCTCTTCCAAGGTGGTTTTTAGTCTAAATAAGCTGGCAGTACACAGACTTTGTTAATAAGTTTTGGTAAATGTTAAAAATGGCCAACCAAGTGGTGGCTTTGGAAGAGCTTAGAAATACCTAAGAACATCGCAGGCATAAAAGTCTCTCGCCATAGACTTTAAACAGCGTAAGTAAAATGGGGAGATAAATAAACACGCTCCTCCCTTCCCATCTCTACTCCAATTCAAATCAAAAATATACAGATGAATGAAGGAAACTACAACTCCATTGGCAACATGATAAGAGGCATACATATAAAATAAAATTTGGTTTACTGCTACAAGTAAAGAACATAAAAGAAAAATCCACACATTTTATTTTGTAAAATGCTACAGTTTTACCTGTTTTTTTTGCTCTATATTATTATAATAGCTTTTTTTGTTTGTTTTATTTAAAGTGCATTTGTTTTTTAAGTTTTGTCTTGTGTTAATTTTTTAAGAAACAAAAAGTTAAGTTTTAAATGATGTCATAATATATATTTTAATTGGAAAAAAATAAGAACATAAATTAATTTTTAATATAATTATATTTTTATTTTTTTATATAAATGGCTGTTATAAAAAAGGGATCTATGTTTTGGTTAAAGTTTTTTCTACTTTTTTATGTTTTGTTTTAATAATACGAGTTGATTTTTATTTTTGTGAAAATACTACTTTTAAAAGTTGAAAACAAAACAAAAACGCGTAAAACAAAACAGAAATGTGAGAAAAAGTTAATAACTTTTAAAAACGTCTTTTTTTTAATGAAATGAAGCAGTAAGTTATTTTAAGAAAATAATGAGCCGAAGAAAATTTAAAATTTTTTGTCCTAAGAAAAGAAATTCGCCGCAAAGAAAAAGGGAAAATTTTCACAAACAGAAAAAAAAACATGAGAAAAATGCTAAAAAATTATAAAAATTACGCACTAAATGTTATATACCTTATACATATATCTAATCTTTATATATACATATACATATATTTACACATAAACATAAACATTAAGAAAAACATAAATACATATTTATAAAACAAAAAATCAAAGAAATTAAACATACGAATGCATATATACATACATACATAAAAACGAGAAAAATACTTATACCTATAAATATATATACATATATGAATTTCTATATATATAATTTTATTTATATATCTAAAACAAAATATAATACTTCTTGTTATATACCCTAGGGTCTATATGATTTAATAAAAAAAAAATATTAGGATTCATACAAAAACAAAAAGAGAGTGTAAAAGTAAACCACAATATATACATATATATAAAAAAAACATACATAAATACATT
>PGFW01003970.1:54266-66196 GCA_003123925.1 Haematobia irritans
CTTGCGGTATTGGTGAAACGGCTTTGAGTTTCATTGGCTTTATAGTTTAGGATGGCTTTCATATTTTGTATGTAATCATTGCGATACAGTCTCAATTCTCGATATTTCTCCACAAACATAGCCTTTTCATATTGACCAAATTCCAATTTCATGGCCTTTAGCTTATCCAAACCCAATTTACGGGTATTATCTTTAATCCAACTTAAACGATGCGATTGCAGTATACCTTGGAATGTCGATTTGATGGTAATCCAAAAATGTTTCAAATCATTTTCCATTTGCTGTGACAGCTCTTTGCGATAGGCCATAAAATCCATTTCACTTGCAAAATGTGTAGAAGTTTCAATTTTACACAATTCCTGTTGTTGTCCCGGAACCTGCAGCATCATAAAGGGTTTGAGTAGATAATAGAAAATATAATTGGCCAAGGTACGCTTCGGTGTTCTCTTCAAGAGATTCACCATATTCTGATGGCAAGTGGCCAAATGATCTTCTATTTTCAAGGTTCTTGGTATCGTCATGCCCAAAGTGATATTCAGAAAACGTTTCACATCTATATCGGGCATATATCTACGTTGCATTTTATCCATGGTCAGAGTTGAGGGTTGTCCAGCGACCGGCATGGTTGTGGGACAAGCTGAAGCCATAGCAGCCTTTAAATCTGCTATATCCTTTGCCACTCTATTGGCTAAATTTTGATCCAATCCTAAATAGGTTTTCAATTTACTGGCTATTATCGATTGTTCGGTGATGCCATGATTGCTGCGTATTATGGTAGCTGCCAATGATTCCTGAACATCTTCCCAGGCCACTTTTAACGAACGTTTACTACTATCCCCACTATCCACAATCACTTCATAATGCATTAGCAATTGTATATCATATCGATGGGAAATTTCCGCTATGGTCTTAAGCCAATCGAAATCATTTTCACGCCATTTATTTCCCTCCAAAGCAGGCATTTTTCCAAATTCCTGAACTATAGCCTTTAGTTTATCTTTGAAGTGGCGCACATTAATATTCAAACATGATTTATAAAAATTTCTTACATTCTTCTCCATATCGGAATCATTGGGTGATTCTTTGGTAAGGGCATTTGTCTGTTTCTGCTCATATTCCCTCTCCAAAATGGAGAAAATATCTACACGTATATCTGTTGGATTATATTTTCCAAAATTTCCACAAGCAAATTCATAGAAATCATTACAGGGATTCACCGATAAATTCATATATTTACGTATCTCTTCAGATTTTTGTAATCTCTGTTGGTTGTCTTCTCTACGGGCTGGTGATGTCCTACCCAGATCAAGGAGAAGTGTTAATATTACGAAAATATTCGTAATATCCACTTTCATTTTTGGTATTTGGGTTTTCTTCTTTATATTTGTTTTTCAAATTGGTTTTATTCTTCAAAAAAAAAAAAGAAAAACAAAATTTCTTATTCGAGCAACCACTTGTACGTGTTTTGAAGGGATTTAATAGACTTAACAATTTGAAAAGGTGGAGAGCATTTGCAAAATGAATCACAAAACACAGATTCTGCTAATCAACTTTCGCCAGGGGTTATCATGGCCCAAAATTATATGTAATCTATTTGATGACGAAATTCAAAGAATTATTCAAAATTCAAAAAATCGTCATAGTTTAGGGTATTTTAAGAGCAAGGCGAAAAACCACAAGTGTTTTGAAAAGAGCAACATCAAAAGCCACATTGGTGGGTAGAGATTGACTTAATTAATATCTTACTTTACACAATATTCTCTACAACTAAGAGGTACTTATAAATTTTCTATAGAATTAAAAAATTTTGACAATATTTTCTATTAAAATAAAATTTTGACAAAATTTTCTAATAGAAATTAGATATTTTGAGAAAATTTTCTATAGAAATAAAAATTTTGACAAAATTTTTTTCAGGGCATTAAAATTTTTATATAAAATTTAGTATAGGAATACAAATGTTGACTAAATATTTTCTATTAGAATAAAATTTAACAAAATTTTCTATAAAAATAATTTTTATAAGAAATTTTCTATAAAAATAAATTTTGATTGAAATTTCTGTAAAAAATGAAATTTTGACAAAAATTTTCTATAGAAAATAAAATTTTGACAAAATTTTCTACAAGAAATAAAATGTGCACAAAATTTTTATAGAAATAAAATGTTGACAAATTTTTTATAGAAATAAATAATAAATAAAATTTTTAAAAATAGCAATAAAATAAAATTTTTTGACTACTAAATGTTCTATAGCAAATTAGAATTTTGAACAAAAATTTTTCTATGGAAATAAAATTTTGACGAAATTTTCTGTAAAAAATTAAAATTTTGACGAAAATTTTCTATAGAAAACACCCCCCCCCCCCAATTTTTGACTAAATTTTCTTAGGAAATAAAAATTTTGATTAAATTTGCGGTTTAAGAATATAATTTTAGAGTAAAATTTTCTATACAAAAAATCACAAAACTTTTCTATAGAAACAAATTTTAACTAAATTTTCTATACGAAATTAAAACTTGAACTTAAATTTTCTATAGAAACAAATTATAAATAAAATTTCTATAGAAATAAAATTTTGAACAAAATTTTTCTCTAGATATATAATTTTGTGTTGAGAATAAAGTGTTGACAAAAATTTCTATAGAAAATAGATTGTTGACCAGTATTTTCCATAGGAAATAGAATTTTGACAATAATTTTCTATAGAAATTAAAATTTGACGAAATTTCTGTAAAAATAAAATTTTAGACAAATTTTCTATAGAATAAAATTTTGACAAAAATTTTCTATAGAAAAACCAAATTTTGACTGAAAATTTTTCTATTAAAAATAAAATTTTGATTAAAATTTGCTGTAGAAATAAATTTAGTACAAAATTTTTCTATAAAAAAATCACAAGACTTTCTTATGAAAATAAAATTTTTGACTAAATTTTCTATAGAAATAAAATGTGACTAAATTTTCTATAGAAATAAAATTTTGACTAAAATTTTCTATTAGAAGGTTAGGTTAAGATTTAGTTTAATGTGGCCAGCCCGATGTATCAGGCTCACTTAGACTATTCAGTTCGCATTGTGAATTTACCACAGTTGGTGAACTTCTCTCTTATCACTGAGTGCTGCCCGATTCCATCGTGTTAAGCTCAATTGACAAGGGGACCTCCTTTTTTATAGGCCGAAGTCCGAACCGGCGTTTACTTCCCAGTTGAAACCACTTAGAGAAGCCTTTGCAAACCCTCTGAAATGTCACCAGCCATTACCTGAGTGCGGATAATCCACCGCCCTGAAAAACTTATTTTGTTGTTCGTTTCGTGCAGCGAATCGAACCCACGACCTTGTGTTTATGCAAGGGCGGCATGCCTAACCATCTTGCACCACGGTCGCTCCCAAATTTTCTATTAGAAATAACGGTTTTGTACGATAAATTTTCTATTAAAAATAAATCAAGTTACTTTCTATAGAAATAAAATTTTTGTCTAAATTTTCTATAGAAATAAAATTTTGACAAAATTTTCTAATAAGAAGTTAAAATTTTGACAAAAATTTTCTATAGAAATAAAATTTTGACTAAAATTTTCTATAGAAAATAAAATTTGACAAAATTTTCCTAATAGAAATAAAATTTTGACAAAAATTTTCCTATAAGAATAACAAATTTCTGACAAAAATTTTCTTAAGAAATAAAAATTTTGAACAAAATATTTTCGTATAGAAATAGAATTTTGACAAAATTTTCTATTGATATAGAAGTTCACAAAAATTTTCTATAGCAAATAAAATATTTGACACCAATTTTCTTACAGAAATAGAACTTTTGAACAACATTTTTTATAGTTTAGAAAAAAAGTAGTAAAATTTTTTCTATAGAAATAAAATTTTGAGCAGAATCTTCTATAGAAATAAATGTTGATTGAAATTTTCTACAAATAATTGAAATTTAAGATATACTTTAGATTTTTTGAAATTTGAAAATTTAAGCAAAAATTGAAACTTTTAGCATAAATTCAAATTTCTTAGAAATTTTCAATTGTATAGAATAAATTTTGAATTTAAAATAAATTTTGAATTTCTAAAAATTTGTACCATGTCAAAAATAATGAGCTACAGAAAATAACATATTTACAAGATTTCTGAAAAATTCAATGTTTCTTAGTAAATTAATAAGTTCTACAATAAGTTTTGAAATTTCTATGGCCAATTTAAATTTTCTATAAATAATTCGAATTTCTATAAATAAATAATTGACAAGTTTCTGAAACTGTTGAAATTCTTAGACAAAAAAAATTTATAGAATATTTGGCAATTCTTGTAATAAACTTTGAAAAATTTCTAAATAAAGTTTGAAAAATTGTTTATAAATTCACAAATTAATAGAAAATATCAACTAAAGATTACATTTGTGAAAAATTTTTATAAGAATAAAAATTTTGACATGAAAATTTCTTATGAAAATAAATATTGACATTTATCTAGAACTATTCACAATGTTTACTATAGCAATTGTTAATAGAATAAATTTTCACCATTGTTTGAATATAGAATTTTGCATTTTTCAATTAATTATTTAATTCACAAAAATTTCTAGAAATAATTGACAAAATTTCTCGAATAAGTGTTGGCAATTTCTATAAATTTTACAAAAATTTTCTATAGAAATAAACATTTTGACAAAATTTTTCTGTAGAAATAAAGCTTTTGACGAAAAATTTTCTGTAGAAAATAAAGTGTTGCAAATTTTCTATGAAAATTAAATTTTGAAAAAAATTTTTTCTTAAGAACATAAATGTTTGTAGTTTTTGTACTAGAAATAATATTCTGAATGCAGTTTGAGAATAAAATTTTGAAAGCTTTGAAATAAATTTGACATTGCTTAAGAAATAAATTTAGCATGAATTTTATGAAATTTTTTTGAAATATCAAATATATAGAATTAAATTTTGCCATTTACTGAGATAATATTAACTTTTAGTATAAATTTTTTATAGAATAATTTGAAAATTTTTGACGTTTTGTTGCAATGCTGTTGCGTAATTCGGCCAGTCGAATTCGGAGTATTACCCGTCCACCATGATTGCATTGAAACTTACTAAGACTGCCATCCACAATCGATTACTTGGTTTGCCGGTAAACACTTGCACGATGGCAAGGTTTCTTAACACCGTCTACTTCAATTGTAAGTATAGTCATTATGGAGAATATATTACACAAGGTCGATTGATAACTAATAATTCAATTTTGAAATTTTCTATAGAAAAAAAATGTTGACAAAATTGTCTATAGTAATTTTGAAATTTCTTTGTATAAATTGTGACAAATTTTCTACAGGAAATTAAAAATTTTAACAAAATTTTCTATCGAATAAAATGTGACAAAATTTTCTCAATAATAATAAAGATTTTGACAAAATTATTCTATAGAAATAAAAATTTTGCTAGAGATTACTTTTGGGTATCAGCATATATATAACATATAGACGGACTATGGGCCAATTTTGCATGGCTTGTTAGCGGCCATATACTGCCACAATGTACAAAAATTAAGTACAAATCTTAACCGGATTGTGTTGCCTCTAAGATCCGGGGTAATTCTGGGGAATTTAATGTGGTTATAATAATTATGACCGATGGACCAAGTTTTTTCTGGTTTAGGAATATCTCACCACGTATTTACGGATTGGTCCGTGATTTTGTACTTCCAAGGGGCTCCGGAGGTAATCTGGGGATCCGGTTTTATATATGGGGGCTATATATAATTATGGAATAGATATGAAACCAATTCATGTATGTGGTTGTTGAGATACAATATACTAAAAATCACGCACCAAATATCAACCGAATCCATTGATATTTGTCCTTTCAGGGCTCCGGAGGTATCTGGGGATCATTTTATATGGGGGCTATAATAAATTATGGGAACCTAATTTGATTTTTTGCATAGCGATTAGAGACCTTACTCAATTATGTACCCTTTCAGCGGATCGGTGAAATTTGCCTTCTTTGAGGGCCCTCCGGCCAATCGGGGGATGGTTTTTGGAGCTATTTAATTATAGACCGATATGGACCAAATATTTGGCACGGTTGGTGTTGAGAACATATCTAATCAACATATACCAAATTTTGCCAGGATCGGACATGAAATTAGCTCTCTTAGAGGCCTCGCAAGCCAAATCGGAGGGCATCGGTTATATGGGGGCTTATATATAATTATGGACGGGCCGATATGGACCATTTTTTGCATTAGTTGTGTTTGAGACCATATACTAACACGCATGTAACCCAAATTTTAGCCGATCGGATGAAATTTTGCTTCTCTTAGAGGGCCTTGCAAGCCAAATTTTGGGGGTCGCGTTTATATGGGGGCTATACGTAAAGTGGCGCAAGTTTCAAGTCGATTAGCTTGTTTGCGTTCAAGTTTAAGCGTGATTTCAAACAGACAGGACGGACGGACTGACCGGACATGCTCAGATCGACTCAGAATTTCACCACGACCCAGAATATATATACCTTTATGGGGTCCTTAGGCAAATATTTTCGATGTGTTACAAACGGAATTGACAAATTAATATACCCGCCCATCCTATGTGGGAGCGGTATAAACAATGTTGACAAAATTTTCTATAGAAATAAGAAGTTTAACATAAATATTCTGGTAAAATAAATTAATTTGACAAAATTTGTATAGAATAAAAGTTGGCAAAATTTTCTATAGAAATAAATTTTGAGCAAAATTTTCTATAGATATATAATTTTGAAAAAATTTTCTGTTGAAATAACGCAGTGTTGACAAAATTTTTCTATAGAAAATAGAAAGTTTAACAAATTATCTGTAAAAATAAAATTTATGACAAAATTTATTTTCTATAGAAATTAATAAAATAAAATAATAAAATAATAAAAATAAAAAAAAAAAAAAAATATAAAATTTGAACAAAATTTTCTATAGAAATAAAATATTGACAAAATTTTCTATAGAAATAGAATTTTGACAAAATTTTCTGTTGAAATAAAACTTTGACAAAATTATGCCGAAAGAGATATGTTTGTTACGAATTTACTTTCGGCATAAGCCGGCTATCAATGTAAAACCTTTTTTCGGAAGGTTCAAGTGTGGTTCATTGTTGGCCGTTTAATGATCTGCGCTGAATTTATTCAGATAATTGGCTTGATAGTTTTTGCTGCAAGTTAGAGGATACTGATGAGGAAGTGTGGTAATTCCGAAACGTGAGGCGTCCAATCCAACCATCTTGAGGTCCTATAGGCTTTTGTGCAAATAAATTTGACAAATACTTTTGCTTTTCCTCTGTTGGTTAAGTCTACACTCGTAGCTTTAGTCAATGTATGGTTTTAAAGCTTAAATAAAAAAAATAAAACATTTGAGACAAAATATTCTATGGAAATAAAATATTTGAAAAAAAATTCTGTTGAAATAAGTGTTGGTTGGTTTCTATATAAAAAAAAGATACAAAATTTCTATTAGAAATAAAATTTTGACAAAATTTTCTACAGAAATAAAAAATTTTCTATAGAAATAAGCATTTGACAAAAATTTTCTGTAGCAAATAAAGTTTTAACGAAAATTTTCTGTAACAAATAAATTTTGACAAAATTTTCTATAGGAAAAAAAGTGGACAAAATTTTCTGACTAGAATAGAAGTTTAACAAAATTTTCTATAGAAAATAAAATTTTTTGACAAAAATTTTCTATAGAAATAAATTTTGACAAACATCTTTCTATAGAAAATAAAATTTTGAAAAATTTTCTATAGATAATAGAATTTTGATCACCATTTTCTATAGAAAAAAATCGTGGACACTTTTTATAGAAATAGAAGTTTAACAAAATTTTCTTAGAAATAATTTTCTGACAAAATTTTCTTTAGAAATAGAATTTTGACAAAATTATTCTATAGAAATAAAATTTTGACAAAAATTTTCTATAAATATTAAAATTTTCATAAAATTTTCTATAGAAATAAAAATTTGATCAAAATTTTCTACAGAAATAAAATTTAGACAAAATTTTCCTGTAGAAATAAAAATTTGAACAAAATATTTTCTACAGAAATAGAAATTTTTACAAGCATTTTTTATAGAAATAAAACTTTTGCACAAATATTTCTATAGAAAATAAAATTTTGAACATAATTTTCTATATATATTAAAAATTTTTGACAATAGAAATAGAAGTTTAAACAAAATTTTCTATAGAAATAGAATTTTTTTTTTTTGACCACATTTTCAGAAGAAATAAAATTTTTGACAAAAATTTCTGTAGAAATAAAAATTTTGACAAAATATTCTATTAGAATTAAAATTTTGACAAAATTTTCTATAATAATAAAATCGTTGACAAAATTTTCTAAGCAGATAATAAAAATATTTTTATTAGAAATAAAATTTTGACATAATTTCTACAGATATCCAAAATTTTGATAAAATATTCTATAGAAAAAAATTTGACAAAATTTTCTATAGAAATAAAATATTTAGGGACAAAATTTTTCTGTTAGAAATAAAATTTTGAAAAAATTTTCACAGAAATAGAATTTGACAAACATTTTTTTATAAAAAATAAAATTTGATAAAATTTTTCATAGATATAAAAATTGTTGACAAAATTTTCTATAAAAATTTTTTTGACAAATTTTCTTATAGAAATAGAACTTTAAAGCGACAATTTTCTAATAGAAGATAAAATGTTGACAAAAATTTCTATAGAATAGAAATTTTGACGCACATTTTTCTATAAGAATAAAAATTTTTAATTAAGTTCGTCTGACTGAGCAGTTTGTTGAGTTTAGTTTCACGTCGAAAGTTGTAAAAAAGAATTGGCAAAAAATGTTTAAAATGTTAATTACCATTTTATAGGGCCGAAGATTGAAGGTTGTTGTAAAACACGCAAATAGGGCTTTGAGAACGTATAACCATGAAAATGTTTCAAGCTTTACGATAGAGCTGGTTAGTTTGCAGTAGCTAGGTTTGTCCCAGTCCCGGAAATATAAAGGCAACCCTCGTAATATATTTTATATTTTCATATTCTGTCATCACATTCTTATACTGAATTTACGGAATATGCATGTCCTTCGGGTCCATTATTATTCTCTTGAGCTCAAAGAATCCATTTAACAATCTTTTATTACGTCTTTTATGAATCAATTCCGTTTTTTCATGGGACATGAGGTAGTTCTTTAAAATGTTCAGTTGAAAGAAAGAAAAACGTCAACCAAATCTCTTGTGTTGTATTTGGATATTCATGTAGAATATGATGATGAAATTCATCAGCGGTGAGCGATAAAAAAATATTTAATTATGGGAAATCTCTTTTCCTCTTTAGGTGTTGAGAAAAATGAATAAATAGCTGTGCTTCGCAATGTATTAATTATAAAATTGTATATTGCACGGCACAAATATTAATTTCTTTCTTAACAAACGAAAGTTATAGACAAACAAAATACTCAGTTATGCATTGTATTCTTAGCATAGCTTCCTCACATCCACGAGGTTTAGTTAGTTATTACCACCTTTTTCTGCTAATGACAAACAATGTAGAAGAAATTGTTCGATTTTATAAATATATATATTTTAAACTTTAGCCTTTCGCCTGAACGGCAGAATACTGAACCGCCTTGAGCTACTGGGCGCACTTAGCTGTTATGTTACTGTCATCAAGGTCAATTTCCGCTAGCCATCACTGACAATGATCGCAAACTGTCAGCAGTTACATTTTGAAAGCATAGTTTTTCGGGCGCCTACGCAGAAAACTTTATTGACAGAAACATACCTTTTAGTTGGTACACCGTGAAGCACCGGTTAGCATACCCTCCCGACTTAGCATAAAAAGGGCTGCATATAATTCCAAATATGTTCGGAAAGACCATTTTCTCTTTTTCAGACTTACTCAATTTGAACCATGGACTCGGTGAATGGGCAGGAATGGTTCACAAGAAATGGCAACAGTGGATTATGCAATTTTTCGAAGAAAATCATCTTCCAGCTGATGAGGCACATTTCACCTCAGTGGATTCGTCATAAACAGAATTGCCGCATTTGGCGCGAATGAGAATCTAAGAGTGATTGTCGAAACAAACCAATGCACCCACAAGAGTGACTGTTTGGTGCGGTTTATGGGCTAGCCGCGTATGCAATCTGTGCCGTATTTTTTCCAAAAATAAGGCCGGGTCAGGCAGTTACTGTGAATGGTGGTCGCCTATCGTGAGATGATAACCGAACTTTTTATGGCCCGAATTGGAAGATATGGATTTGTGGACGATATGTGTTTCAGGCAGCAGACGCGTGCCACCTTGCACACAGCTAAACGAAAACAATGGCTCTTTGCGCAACAAATTTCAATGGCCCGTTTATCTCACGTAATGGCGATGTCATTAGGCCGCCAAGATCATGTGCATTTGACCACCGTTGGACATTTTTCTTTGGGGTTATTATGAAAGAAAAGGTGACGTCGCATAAGCCAAGCAACAATTCAGCAATGAGATCATCGGCAACATTAACGGCATAGTAACCTCCTTGTGCCTCAGCGTCATCGAAAAAAATTTGGACCATCGGATGGGAGGTTGTGCCACCGAGGTCGCGGCACCCATTTGCGCCTATATTTTTTTCCATACATATTGCATAATACCAAATATATCATAATAAATATAAAATTACAATTAATTTACCTAAATAGTTTGTTTTTATTCAAAATTCAAACATCGGCCCTCTGAAATTTTTTAACCACCCTTTACTATATTAAATATTTTGCTATGAAAACTAATTAAAATGGGGTCTTCTTAAAGACCTTTAAATCCAGAAACGTATTAAGCGATTGATATAATACAAAATGGAACTCCTGCTGTTTTTGGATTAAAAAATTTTATTTTTGTCTATATGCTAAAAATAAAAATTTTGTAACAAAAAATTCTTTTCAAAGAAACTCAAAAAATTCTTAAAGCAAATGTGTCATTAAAAGGTCTGCCCAATTGAAACAAATTTTGTTAATACAAACGAACTTTTTCGTTATTTATAACGAATTTTCTGTTATATCAACGTAACGATTTCGCTACTATTAACGAATATTCTTCATTTGTCATAATGGAAAATGTCTTCCGTTATAATCAATGAACATTTTTTCGTTAATGAAATTTTCTTTGGATGTTCTCAGCATTAATTTTGAAATATTTCAAGCCATAGCCTAAAACAGTATCTGTTTTAGGCTATTTGGAGTAATAAAATTGCGGAATTTTATGTTTACACCCACAAAAAAATACTTTCCTGCGAAACGAAATTGTCTTTTATAATATTTGTAATGTGTTCACTTTGAGTGCAATTAAACCCGACAAACAATTCAATGAATGCCTCCAAATTGTCTTATTTGTTTTTAAAGAAAGCTTTTTAGCCTCAACAGACATATTCGCTTGTCTAAAATTTCGTTCAGCTGAAAAGAAAACATTTCTTTCAGTGAGTGTATTAAGGACAGATAAAATACTATTTCATAGGATCCCAGCAAAAAAAATTGGAAGTTGTTCCACCCTCTGTATATGCTTCCTTTCTGCTTTGTTCTGCCTCTGAGGAGAAATGATAAGAGAGAAATATATTCTCAAACTAAAGGACTCGTTTTGTCGTTTTGTTTTTTGTCTTTGTTATAATGACAAGGCTTTAATGTTTTCCGACACCAAACAATTGTCGTTTATTTGGATTTTGTTTCGATTTTGTTTTTCTTATGAAACGTTTTATTTGTCATTTAAAAACGAATAATTCTTTCATACATTCAATTCTAGGAATTTCGAATGTTTCAAGGGCACTCAAATGTAAGAATGAATTCGAATTGTAATGAAATGAAATGAAATAAATCGTTCAACCTGCTTGTCATGTCATGACCTTTTTTTCTGTATTGGTAAAGCACTCAGTCAACAAACAATTGGAAGCAGGCAA
>PGFW01003971.1:7781-17919 GCA_003123925.1 Haematobia irritans
TAAGAAGATAAGAAATTTCCCTTAAAGAACCTAAGACAGAAAGTGAAATTTTACAACAATTTATAGAAGCATTTTGAAAAATTTCCTAATAAAGATGAAAATTTTGACAAAATTTCCTATAGAGATGAAATTTTGACAAAATTTCCTATAGAGATGAAATTTTGACAAAATTTCCTATAGAGATGAAATTTTGACAAAATTTCCTATAGGAGAACGAATTTTGACAAATTTCTATAGATAGTTGAATATTTTGACAACTTTCCTATAGAGATGAAATTTGGACAAACTTTCCTATAGAGATGAAATTTGGACAAAATTTCCTCTATAGATGAAATTTTGACAAACTTTTCTATAGAGATGACATTTTGAAAAAAATTTCCTATAGAGATGAAATTTTGGCAAAATTTCCTATTGAGATGAAATTTTAACAAACTTTCCTATAGAGATGAAATTTTGACAAACTTTCCTATAGAGATAACATTTTGACAAAAATTTCCTATAGAGATGAAATTTTGACAAAATTTCCTATAGAGATGAAATTTTGACAAAATTTCCTATAGAGGTGAAATTTTGACCAAATTTCCTATAGAGATGACATTTTAACAAAAATTTCCTATAGAGATGACATTTTGACAAAATTTCCTATAGAGATGACATTTTGACAAAAATTTCCTATAGAGATGAAATTTTGACAAAATTTCCTATAGAGATGAAATTTTGACAAAATTTCCTATAGAGATGAATTTTGACAAAATTTCCTATAGAGATTAAATTTTGACAAAATTTCCTATAGAGATGAAATTTTGACAAAATTTCCTATAGGGACGAATTTTTGACAAAATTTCATATAGATATGAAATTTTGACAAACTTTCCTATAGAGATGAAATTTGGACAAAATTTCCTGTAGAGATGTAGAGAAATTTCCTATAGAAATGAAATTTTGATAAAATTTCCTATAGATATGAAATTGCGGACAAAATTTCCTACAGGGATGCAATTTGTACACAACTTCCTATAGAGATTAAATTTTGACAAAAATTTCTATAAACATGAAATTTTCATTTCGAGGGAATTTTTATCAAAATTTCATTTTTATAGGAAATTTTGCTAAAATTTAACTCTAAAGGAAATTTTTCTGAAATTTCATTTTTATAAGTCAAAATTTATATAGTCAAATTTAATTTTTGACAAAATTTCCTTTAAAAATGAAATTTTAACAAAATTTCCTATAAAGATGAAATTTACCAAAATTTCCTATCAAAATGAAATTTTAGCAAAATTTCCTGTGGAAATGAAATTTTAGCAAAATTTCCTATCGAAATAAAATTTTAGCAAAATTTCCTATAGAAATGAAAATTTCCTATAGAAATGGGGAAAAAATAAAATTTTGATAAAAATGAAACTCAGATTGAACCCAGAATCCTTTGTATGCAAGACAGGCAGTCGTTCGTCAGAAAACTCAATGTAGCATGCAATGAGGCCCCTTATGTTATTTAATACAAGGACTATTTTAAGGGATTATTCCAAGCGTTATATACACAATATATAACCTGTAGAACACTTACGTCTGCGTTACGGTTTTATATTCAAATTAGTTCAGGGTTTCGAATTTTGTTCATAATTAAAATTTATGGCACCTTATACAGACGGGAAAGCCGGTCGTTAGATTATTGGGTCTTTGGGAATTTTTTAGAATATGCTCTTGTTGTATTTTTTATTTTAATTGTTATTTTATGTAAATTTATGTTCACCATAAAGAAATAAGCGACAACATATTGATTATTTTTCTATTGTTTCGTCTATGTTTTTCAATATTTTCCCTTAAAAAAATCAATATACATATTTGTAGCAAATTGAAATTTTGAATATTGTGTGTGTGTCTTCATTTTATGACAATCATCCCAGACAATCTTGGATTTCATATTCAGAAGAATCTAGGAATTTATATGGATGGAAACAAATTTCTTGGTTGTGGTCTAGGAAAATCGATCGTGTATGTTATGTGTGTGTGTACGTTCAATAATTGTAGATGCGTATCACTGCCTGGGTAAGATCCCTCCACCTGTTTAATGGATTTATAAGTAGGTAGCTATGGAATCACCAATGTAATTCAAATTTATCACGCTTTCAAAACAAAGCAGGGGATGTCATCGTAGCCATTGTTGATGGCGGCGTCGACGGTGGCGGCATTCGGCATCTTCACATGCTGTCTATAATCGCTGGAGGAGAGATTAAAAGCAACAAAAGAACATGAAAATCCAAAGGGGATTCTCTTAATTACATTTATGAATATTTAAATCGTGTATTTTGAGAGTTCATTAGTTGCTCCATCTATATAAATCACCTTTACAGACAATTAAGCGTCTGGCGCAAGTGCTTCGTTAATCGTGTTCTAAACTCTGCAGGGGGTGTGGGGGTCCAAAAGAGTAGCGGTTATCTTTACTGATGTTAAAACTTATGTTAAATTAGCTATAGCAAAACTGTAATGAAATACAAAAGAATTTCTAATTCTAATGAAATTTAACTTTTTCATAAGAGCTCCGAAGATTTGGTAATATTATCGAAGTACACACGCAAAAAAATAATTCTTTCTTCCCAAACGAAATTTTAGACAAACAAAGTTCGTTTCTCATTTGCTTTTCGTTGAAAGGAAGTGTATTTGGAAGAAAAGTATATACTTTTTGTGATAAACATTTATTTTTTCAGGATGTAAGACAATTTCATAAAGCAACTCAAAAAAAAAAAAAAAAAATTCTGCTAATTGCATTGTCCCTCACATCTTTCTCACATCCACGAAGTTTTTAGTTCTTACACTTTTCTGTAATACAATCATGTAGAAGAAATTATACGATTTTATAAATTTTAAAATTTTTTTTTACCTTTCGCCTGGACGGGAAAATCGAAACCGCGGAACCATAGGTTAGGTTAGGGTTAAAGTGGCAGCCCGAATTAAGATTCAGGCTCACTTAGACTATTCAGCTCCATATGGTGATACCCACTTAACAAAAGTACCTATTACATATGGGGTCACTTGCTAGTTTAACCGCTGAACCTTCTTGATTATTTTTGCTTTGTGACAAGCAACCAGAATTGTTGCCAAAAACAGAGCAGACTGCTTTATTAACGTTTTCCAGATCGCCAGTATCTGAACTATATGCTCTAAAGTGGCTGCGCTTTACACAAAAATGCCAGGACAACTCACACAACGAGGGTTTTAAATATTCTTTTTCTTCCGCATCATGACAGCCATACAATTGCATTATACCTGTCGCGCGCCAATAAGTATTGCAAAATCGCCATCAGAGCAGCGACGCCGTTATAAGCAGATATAGGAGGAATATCTACGTCCGAGAACATTAGCAATATCTAGTGGTGCGCTTTAAAGTTGAAATGGGCCATATTTGCTTGGGTTCGTTACAACCCTTGCAACTCTCCATCGAAATTGCCATCATATACAGCCTCTCTCAGAACCAGCATGAGCTTGCAGGTTAGCAGGGGACATACCAAAAATTCTAGTTCCCTGGAATATGTAAGCGAGTCCTAGCCTTGCCAATCATTCCGCTTTCGGCATTCCCCGTATCGTCCTATGGCCAGGCACCCATAATTGAGGTGAATATTGTACTGCTCAGACATCTCATTCGAGAGATTTGGCTGCATCGATGGCCGTTGTTCGTTAGTTGAGGAACACAGATCCAAGGTTTAATTGCAGGTGACTGTCTGAGTAATATATTAATCCCACATTTTTTGGATACAATACTCATCAAGCCAATTACGCTCACCTTCTCTTTAATTGCAAATATTCAGGCCTGAAAAACCTTACAGTGATTAGGTAATCTTTCCGCTATTCGAAGTCCAGATCATGTAGAATATACTCCAACCTGCACTTGTCCATGCGCAATTTGAGCCATCAGTGTAAGACGAATCTACATATATGCTTTATTCCCGGGGTCGTGTGCACCACTCACTCACTGTTGGGGATTAGAGTCCAACTTTTGTCGAAAGCTGGACCGCGCAGAAGTGTAACCACACTACGTTAGCCACATCGGCATTGTTTTGAGGACAGAAATGGACGGTAACTTTTTCCCGGACCGACAAGCGATAGTTCGCGCAAGCGCGCACAGCCGTTGTTGCAGCTGACTGTTTGGCCAAAATGTCTAAAGGCAATTAGACTGCAACACGACATTTAAGGGAATTTGTTCTGTCTTGCTGAAGTGCGCCTGAAATACACAAACTCGCCAACGCTGAACTTTAGTCTAAAGCAAAAAGTCGGTCTCTGAGACGTGCCGGCCACCAGCACAACACCATATAGGCATTATAGGTCTAACGGGAGACACTGCCGGTAATAGCCAAATGCACAATTTTGTGGTTTTCAAGTCCCCACTTTTTCCTATTGCTTTTTGCACGAGTACAAACGCTAACAGTTGCCTTTCCGCTTTTCTTCAAATATTAAGCTTAAAAGTTCAGCTTACCTGTCAAAATATAACGCCAAGGTATTTTGGCACATTCCACAAGGGAATTTGCAATAGCACTACAGGAAATAGGCGCTAACCGTGGGAGTGTTTGGAGATCGTTGCAGTAATGACTAATTCTGTCTTTGCAGATTTTACCCCAAGACCATTGTCTTGTCGCGGCATTTCTCAGTCATTCCGGAGGGCCTCTGAATAATATCTCCTGATTGTGGATGGGAATTTTCGCGCTGACTCCACGGAGCCAATCATCTGCGATTATGCCACCACTTTTATCCCTTTCTTTTTAGAGTAAGCAAGAAGGCTATTTATAGCAACATTCCAAAGAAGCAGTTATAGGACTCCTCCTTGGGAGTGCTCTGTTCCACATACGTTTGTAGTTGCTTGTCCTAACGTGTGGACTGAAATACGTCCTTCATTAGCAAGCTTCGTCTAACAGCCTGAGTATACATGGTCAACATTCAGAGTTGTTCAGTCCATTTACATATCGAGCTGGAATGGAAACATTATTGAACGGCCCCTTCCGATGTCTAGAAACGCCACGCGGACGCATGCAATTTGTAATCAACACACTATCCCCACTGAGCAACTGTAGCCGTTATTATGTCTCAAATAGACAATTACAGACATATATTGATATTTAATAGCAAAAGCTTGCGGCGCCCACGAGCCGATTAAACAAAGTTTATTTAACAGAAAAATACATTTAGTTGGACACCGTGGAGCAGTGGTTGCTACGTCCGACTTGCATGCCAAGGGTCGTGGGCTCGATCCCTGCTTCGACCAAAGTTTTTTTTTATACCCTCCATCATAGGATGGGGGTATATTAACTTTGTCATTCCGTTTGTAACACATCGAAATATTGCTCTAAGACCCCATAAAGTATATATATTCTGGGTCGTGGTGAAATTCTGAGTCGATCTGTCCGTCGCATGTCCGTCCTTCCGTCCGTCCGTCTGTTGAAATCACGCTAAATTCCGAACGAAACAAGCTATCGACTTGAAACTTGGCACCAAGTAGTTGTTATTGATGTAGGTCGGATAGTATTGCAAATGGGCCATATCGGTCCCCCATAAATGGGCCATATCGGCCCCCATATAAACGGACCCCCAAATTTGGCTTGCGAGACCTCTGAAGAGAAGCAAATTTCATACCGAATCGGCTGAAATTTGGTACATGGGTGTAAGTATATGTGTCTCTAACATCCATGTGCAAAATAGGTCCACACTCGTTTCATAATTACATATAGTTGATCCGCCAATATAAACCGAATCCCCCGATTGCATTGCAAGAGCTCTAAGAGCAACAAATTTCATCCCGATCGGTGGTGAAAATTTTGGGAACATGGTGTTTTAGTATATTGGTGCTCTAACAAGCCATGGAAAATTGTCCATATCGGTCCCATAATTATATGATGCCTCCATAAAACCGATTCCCCCGATTTGGCATTGCGGACCTCTAAGAGAAAGCAAATTTCATCCCGATCCGGCCTGAAATTTCGGTGGAACACTAGTGTTAGTATGATGGGTCTCTACAACCATGCAAAATTGTTCACATCGGTCCCTTAATTATATTATAGCCGCCATATAAAATACCGATCCCCCGATTCTTGGCTTTTGCGGAGCCTCTAAGAGAGCAAAATTTTCATCCCGAGTCCGACTGAAATTGGTAACATGGGTGTAGTATATGGTCTCTAACAACCATGCGAAAAAATTGGTCCATATCGTCCATATTTATCATACCCCATATAAACCCGATCACCAAGATTTGACAGCCTCCGAGCCTCTTGGAAGACCAAAATTCAGTCTGAATTCAGATGAAAATTTTGTACTATGTTAGACATATATGCGCTCAAACACCGCATGCAAAAAGTTGTCGATATCGGTCCATATTATATAAGATCTCATTATAAACCGATCCCCAGATGTTGACCTCCGTGCCTTTGGAGAAGCAAAATTCATCGTATCTGGTTGAAATTTGGTAACGTGTGGTAGTATATGATATTTAACAACCATGTAAGTTGAAATTTGTGGATGACAGTCTTTCGTAGAAGTTTCTACGCAATCCATGGTGGAGGGTACATAAGATTCGGCCTGGCCGAACTTACGGCCGTCTATACTTGTTTTTTTTTTTTACATATATTCCAGATAGGGTCGGAAAATTCCAAAAAAATGTTCAGCATTACATTCTACTATATTAAATTTTTACTATGAACTGTAAAATGTGTCTTATTAAAGACCTAAAGTCAGAAAAGAACAGTGTTTGATATAAACGAAATGAAGTGTGTTGTTGGTTCAAAAATAACTTTTTATTGAAAAAATAAAAATTTTGTAACAAACGTTTTTTTTGTGATAAAAGTGCCATTCAAAAAACTCTAACAAAAGAAAAACGTTTTCGTTTCAGACTAGCATAACTCGAATAACATGTATCAAAAAAAATGTATACAGAAAAAGTCCATCGTTAAATATATTTTAATTTAATTTAGTTTTGTTGCAAATAAAAGTATTTTATAATTAGTTTTAGTTTAATCTTTTAGCCCAGTAAAGTTTTTTTTAATCCAAGTATGCTCCAAAAATTTTAGCACTTGTGTTTGGTGCAAGTGCTTCGTTGGTCGTGTTCAACCGTTGGGGGTGTGTGGGGGGGGGGGTTTATTGATTAATTGGTGTTTAGTTTAATCGTAAAGGGGACAGAATTTTTGAGATGGGTACTTGGGGGTTTCTTGGGAAATTTTATAAATATTGCATATTTTGGAAGCAAGCTTTTTGAAATAGGTCCAGTATTCAGATTTACATGAAATTCGTTGTATTTTTACACAGCAAATTATGAAAACTTAAACTTTGCTCCTCTTTATTCCACAGCTTATAATAGGATGCAAATGGAGTATTTGGGACAGAAACGGGCCCAGGGCATTATTTTGGGGGCTTAAGTGCTTATTAATAATTTTACTTAGCTAGACTAAGACATTTTTCTACAATTGTGAAATCATTTCGTTAGGACTCGGGCCTAATCAGCGTACTTCACTGATTTGGGCCATATATACCACAAATATAGAAGTGATGAAAATGGTTACCCCTCAAATTGATCTAACACCCAATTTTATTACTTGAGTATTTAGAAGTAAATTTTCATTAAACAAATACATGGTAACCGACCTCCCAGAAGACGATCACCGGTCTCCTGGTGTTGTGTTTCGAAATCTTGATCTTATTGTAGCTCGCAAATTGGTATGACAGAACGTTTATATATTTTTATACCCTAAACCACATAGTGGTCAGGGTATAATAACTTTGATCTGCCAAAAAATTTGCCTACCAGAAATATTGATTTTAGAGCCTATAAAATGTATACCGGTCGACTCAGAATCACCTCCTGAGTCGATCTTGCACTTGCTATCCGTCCGCCTGTCCATGTATTGGTTGTTCGCAGGATTCCATTCACACTTATTATCCGAGTTTGATGAAATTTGGCACAGAGTGTTTTTGTGAAACAAGGACGAACGCTATGAAATTTGGAAAAAATCGGATCAAACTTAGATATAGCTCCCATATATGTATCGCTCGATTTCGAAAAATGAAGTTCCATAGAAATCTATTCAGATTTATATATAGCTCCCATATATTTTCCAAAATTTGGCCATAATAGCCTTATTTATTAAACGATTGTACTCATATTCAGAACAAGGTAACATTATGTGGTATCAACCAAACCTGGAAAATATAATCGCAATCGGCTCAGATTAATATATATTTTTCCCATATATATGTATCGGCCAATTTACCAAATATGACCATAAAAACACTATTTATTAACCGATCTTACTAAAAGAAGACATAATCTAATATTCTATAGTACTAGCTGTACCTGCAAAGAATCATCCAAATCGGTTTAGATTTAGATGTAGCTCCCATATATATGTGTTGCCTGATTTTGAAAAATTTCGTCCTAATCTTATTTTTAACCATTATCTCCTCATTTCTAAATTAGGTTAGGTTAGGTGGCTGCCCGAGGTATCAGGCTCACCTAGACTATTCAGTCCATTGTAATACCGCATTGGTGAACTTCTCTCTTATCACTGAGTGCTGTCCGATTCTAAATTGATCTTACTTACAAATTTAGTACATGTTAATCTTTTGTCGTCGCCAATGTGTATATAATGACTGCAGTACTTTGGCCCACTCCCGCACAGAAAAAAAGTCTGTTGTAAAACTGATGCTAAAATGAACTAATTGCAAAAACTTTCTTTTGTTTTAGTTTTATTTTTAAATTTTGTAATAAATTTTCCCCAGCCCAAAACCACATTTTTGATTTAAAGAAATTGTCTTTAAATTAACTGAAATATTGAAACTTTAGATTTAAGGATAAAAACGCTTCAATATAGGCTAAGACTTATTTGAGGATTTAGCGTCTTTGTGTTTAAAGTTTTTTTTTTCGAATTAAAGAATAATTTTACTTTGAGGTATCGGTTATAATATTTAATGTTTTAAACTGTCATTTGTTTGTACGTGAGTGCCTTATTAATAAACGCGAAAAGAGAATGAAACATTTGATAAATGAGATCTGTATCCTAATTTTAATTTTATTGGTCCTAGATTTAAAGGCTGATAGGTCGCTAATAAATTTCTTTATTTTAAAGAAGCCGCGACTTTGGCTCGGAATCAATGCCAAAATCCTTAAAAGAAGGTCAAAATCTTTGGATCCAAGTAAACTTTTTTGTGAGTGCATGTATAGACTCCTCTGTAAAAAACGTGTTAGATTAAAAAAGATTTTTAGATTTAACAAGTATATACAGCAGTAAGTTCGGCTGGGCTGAATCTTATATACTCACCACCATGAACCAAATATTAGGGTTTCATTTGAAATTTCAGGAGGTCTTGAGGACTTGAGGACACTTCCCGAAGATAAATTTAAAAATTTCACCTATGAGGACTATATCAGATTCTGGATTTATAAGAACAATTTTTGTTTGAGTTTTAGAGGAATCATTAACATCTCCTGTAAGTGTGCAAGAAAATTATAAAATAACGTCTTGATTTGAAATCTTAAATCTGTAGATTTTCACCCGAGAAGTAAAATCTGGAAATTTTACATTGAGTTTCAAGCAATTTTCATGATCAGTGCGCCTTCTATACCCTCAAGAAGTGAAGTCGGTCTATATGGAGGCATTACCAAAAATGGACCGACAAAAACTTAATCCAATACACGTTTTTGTGAGCCTAAAATACCAGAATATTTACAATTTCAAGCAAATCGGATAAAAACTACGGTTTCTAGAAACCCAAGGAGTTAAATCGGGAGATCGTTCTTATGGGGGCTATACTAAAATATGGACCGATATTCACCGTTTTCGGCACACCTCTTTATGGCCCGAAAATACCTCTAGATTTCCAATTTCAGGCAAATTGGATAAGCCCAAGACCCCAAATCGGGAGGTCGATTTATATGAGGACCATACCAAAACATGGACCGATGTTCACCATTTTTGGCACACCTCTTTATGGTTCTAAAGTACCTCTCGATTTCCAATTTCAGGTAAATTGAATAAAAACTGCGGATTCTAGAAGCCCAAGAAGTAAAATCGGGAGATCGGTCTATAATGGGGTTTATACCAAAAACATGGGCCGATACTCAAATTTTTGGCACACCTCTTATGGTCCGAAAATACCTCTATGA
>PGFW01003990.1:8276-23340 GCA_003123925.1 Haematobia irritans
GTTTCTTGGGACGAGACAATCGCTATTGGTTTTGGAAAAAATCGGTTCAGATTTAGATATAGCTCCCATATATATCTTTCGTCCGATTTGAACTTATATGGCCACAAAAGCCAGAGTTTTGCCGTGATTTGTTTCAAATTTTGTACAAGGGGTACCGTTAAGTGTGTCAAATTTTGTTAAAATCGGTTCAGATTTAGATATAGCTCACATATATATCTTTCGCCGATTTGGACTTATTATGGTCTCAAAAGCCAGAGGTTTTGCTTCTGACTTACTTCAATTTGTGCACAAGCGCGTCTTTATAGACGATAGCTCCCATATATATATTTCGGTCCGATTTGAACTTATATGGCCTCAAAATCAATGTTTAGTTCAGATTTAGATATGGCTCCCATATATATCTTCCGTCCGATTTGCACTCTATGACAGGGTGGCCAAAGGTTAACTCTCCCATTTACGTGAAATTCCGCATAGATAGCAGAATTATTATTCTAACTATACATGTCAAATTTAGTCAAAATCGGTTCAGATTATATATAGCTCCCATATATACGTACACCAGAGTTGGGGAAATATGGTAGACTGTTACACATTTTAGACCCATTTTCAATGGAAGTTTCCTACAATTAACTGGATAGCGTTAGCCGATTTAAATTTTAATTCTAGAGATTTTGTAGAAGTAAAAAAATGTCTCCTTTATATAGCTTCCAGCAAATGTGAAGTAGTTGAGATGGTAACACAAATTTTGGCCTACATAGGGGTGAAGGGTATAAGATAGTCGGCATCTTCCGACTTTAGACTATACTTACTTGTTTTTACTAAATTTATACTTCCAAAACATTTATTTCCAAATTGCCAATCATGTCTGCTCAATTATATGGTTAAAAGTGTGGCAGAATTTTTATAGCACTTCAAAGCTAATTTGGGTTTTTTTAATAAAAACATTTTTATATTCGTGGCAAATACCAGTTTTTGCCAGCTATAACCCTTTTCACTTTTTTCGATGGTACTTATTGGCTTCAGACAAATTCACTTTTTAACAACAACAACAACCCGCTTTTGGTAACCTTCATTAAATGAGCGTTTAAAAGGGCGTCATTTTTCAAAAATAAACCTCACACCCTTAACCTTCGCAAAATCCTTTTCATTTGATTCACCCCCTACTACTACTACCCATCGAACGTTTGGTATAATCATCCCACCATTAACCTTTTCAAGGGCCTATTTAATATCTTAACGTAGAAAATTAAACAGAAATATATTTACGGACATACATACACACACACAGATAAATACTTACAGTGCAATTGAAACATTGACTATGGTAATTATGGTTCAAGGCCTCAACCCATCTATCACCAGCCTCAACGGGGAAACCGCAAGCGAAACACTTGGTGGTGAAGAGCTCATTCCAATCGGCTTCACAATAGGGCATACCATCCTCTAGGAAGAATGGAGTATTGCCAAACAATTTGCCACAATGGCCGCAAGAGAAGCACTCAGGATGGAAATGTTTGCCAATGGCATTCAAGCAATCACCCTTATGGAAACGTCATAAAAAGAAATTGAAAGAGAAAATATATTATAAATAAAAGAATATAATAAATAAAAAATAATATTAAATTATAGCTACTTGAATTCAACTTGATTTCCAATAATTCTTTGTATTATAATTCGTCATGTTGAAGAGGACTAAATTCTTTCAAATTTCAATTGACTTGGCACTCTTGATTTGCAAAGTGACAAAATGAAGCAAAAAAAAAAACAAGTTGAAAGTGTTAAAAAAATCAAAGATACTTGTATTCAAATTGTATCTGAACTTATTTGACACTTGATATAATTTTGATGGCAGAGAAAATGTCAGGTGGGAAATCTTAATAAAATAAATTGAATATATATTGAGATACAAAATGACTAAATTCAATTAAATTTGACTAGTATACTTGACATTTCAATCGACTTAACACTCTTATTAAAAGTAGAGAATGCCAAGATGAAAGTATCAAAAAAATTGCACATACTTATATTCAAAATATTACCAATTTTAATTCAATTTGAAGAACATTTTTCAACTTGATACATTTTTCAACTTTCAACTTGATGCGATTTTTATTTAGTAGGAAATATTTCAAGTGGAAATTTTTAATGAAGAAATCTCAATAATTACTGCCCTGAATTGGCACTTGAATTGAACTTAAGTTCATATAATTTTCAAGTGCATATCAATATGTGCAACCAAATCACGATGTTTGGATTCAAGAATTCAATCCAATTCATACAATTACAATCGAATTAGCACGCACTCTTTATAATAGCAAAAATGGCAAATTGAAAGTGATTAGTTGAAGAAATCGAAAATACTTGTAATTCAAATTTTAAACAGCTTATTTTAATTTGAACTCTAGCCCATATGATAAAAGTGTATAAATTCAATAACATTTTTAACCTCTAATCATAAATCTAATATTGATTTAGATTTAGTAGAAAATTGTATCAGGTGGAAGTATTTAATTAGAGAAAATTCAATGCATATTCTTGAAAAGACACTTGAATTGAACTTAATTTCATATAATTTTCAAATGCATTTCAATATTAGCGTACCAACTCACGTTATGGCTAAATTAGCAACTTTAGCTTTGTTAGCATACTAAAAAGCGAAATGCTAATACGTTAGAAAATTTGTAGTTAAGAAAAAAATAAGATTACAAAATTCAATTGATTTCAAATAAATCTAAGCTGAATGTCATTTGTACCACTATATGGCTTCTAAGTTGAAAAGAGGGTTAAATTCAATACGATTTCAATCGATTTAGCCTCTCGATGATAGAGTAGTAGAGTCGCTATCAGACTAGTGAATCGTCAGTGATCACATTGGCTCTTACACTATTCATTCATGTAGTATCAAGGGATTTTAAGCCGAGTCCGAAACGGCGTTCCACATTGCAGTGAAACCACTTTAGAGAAGCTTTAAAACCTCAGAAATGGTCACCAGCATTACTTGAGGTGGATTAATCCACGCTTGAAAAACTTTTTATTTGGGTGTTTCGCGGTCTGAAGCAGGAATCGAACCCCGACCTTAGTTGTATGCAGGCGGGCATGCTAACCAGTGCACCACGGTGGCTCCCACTCTCGATGTAACATAAAAGCTTAAGAAATGTCGATAACTTGTATTCAAATTATAGAACCAAGCTTATTTCATGATTTTGAATACCACAATCCCCAATCATGTCGGAAAATTTAATAATCTGTTTTTACCTGATTTAACATTCATGATATGATTTTACATGGTGTTGAAAATATGCCCGGTGAACATAATTTTAATAAAAAAAATAAAATTAAATAATGTATGAAATATTTGCACTTGAATCGCGACTTAAGTTGTAATAGTCTCAAGTGCATTTTAAATTATGCTGTGACAATTTACCCTGTTTAAATAGGCTAAATTCACCGACCACTTATTTTTAAAAAACTTGGTTGGCAAATACCAACGTGCAAAAAAGAGAATGAAATTAGCAGTTGCAGAGTAAAATTTCACTAACCTACAAAACTTGAAGAACGATTTTACCAATAAAAATCTACCAAAAAAAAATTCTTAATTCTCAGATCCGGTGTTAGATCAAATTTTTTGTGGTTAATATAAAAATCATTTTATGTGAAGGAAATTTTTGACTTTAAAGAAATTTTTTAGTCAAAATTTTATTTTTGTAGACTAATTTTGTTAAAACTTCTATTTCTATAGAAAATGTTGCAAACATTTATTTTTATAGAAAATTTTGTCAAATTTTATTTTCTATGGAACAATTTGTCAAAATTTTATTTCTATAGAAAATTTCTGACAAAATTTTATTTCTATAGAAAATTTTGTCAAAATTTTATTTCTATAAAAAATTTTGCTAAACATTTATTTTCTATGTTAAAGGAAAATTTTGTCCAAATTTTATTTTCTAAGTAAGAAAAGTTCATTTGTATAAAATTTTATTTCTATAGAAATTTTCTCAAATTTAATTGTTTTTCTATAGAGAAAATTGTTCCAACAATTTTATACTTATATATAGAATATTTTCAAATTTTTATCTCTATAGAAAATTTTCTCAAAATTTATTTTTATAGAAAACTTTGTCAAAATTTTTTATTTCTATTAAGTCTTCAAAGTATTAATAGAAATTTTGTCAAAATTATTTCTGAATGTCAAGTTCTATTCTAGAATTTTGTCAAATTTTATTTCCATAGATAATTTTGTTCAAAATTTTATTCTCTATAGAAAGCTTTTGCTCGAAATTTTATTTCTATAGAAAAATTTTGTCAAACATTTTTTTTCGTTATGCACGAAGTATTTGTCAAACATGTTATTTCTAATTTCAAGAAGCAATTTGGTCATAAATGTTTATTTCTATAGAAAAATGTTTGGTGTCTCAAATTGTTTTTCTATCGAGAATGTTTGTTCAAAAATTTATTTCTATACGAAAATTTGAATCTTTCCCTATAGTAATTTTTACTTTTGGTTAGAATGGTTTTCTAATTTTTTTTTCTATAGAAATGTTTAAGATTGTTTAGAAAATTTCTGTAAATTTCATTCTATTAGAAAATTTTTGATCAAAATTTTACTTTCTACAGGAGAAACCTTTGTCCAAAATTTTATTTCCCTATAGAAAATTTGTCAACATTTTAGTTTCTATAGAGAAATTTTAGAATAAACTTTTATTATCTATATAGAATATTTTGTCAAATTTTGTTATTCTCTATAGTTAAATTTTGTACAAAATTTTATATATTCTACAGAAATTTTGTCAAAAATTTTATTTCTTAGAATGATTGTAAAAATTTTTATGCAGTCATAAGATAATTTTTCTACTTTGTCTAATGTAATAATTAATGCATCAAATGTTGTGTCAAAATTATTTGATTCTATAGAAAATTTTTAGTCAACAACTTTATTTCTGTGAGAATATTTTGTCAAAATTTTTTTTCTATAGGAAAGATTTTGTTAAAATTTTATTTCTATTAGAAAAATTTGTCAAAGTTTATTTTCTATACGAAAATATTTGTAAAATTTATATCTTCTATAGAATTCTTGTAATCGTTTTTGTTCATATAGAAAGTTGTTGTCAAAGATTTTATTTCCTATTAGAGAAAGTTTGTCAAAATTTTATTATTTCTATCAGTAAGAATTGTTCATTTGTTCTAGAAATTTATTATTTACTACTGTAGAAAATTTTGTCAAAATTTTTATTTCTATTCAGAAAATTTTCGCCAAATTTTTATTTCTATAGGAAAATTTTTAGAACTTTTTATTATTTACAATTTTATTTTCATTAGAAAGTTTTGTCATAATTTTTTCTTATAGAAAATATTTGTTAAAATTTTATGTTTCTATAGAAAAGTGGTATTCTAGTTTGTTGCAAAATTACTTTATTCAATATAGAAAGTTTTTGTCAATATTTTACGTCTTGTAGAAAATTTTGAAATTTTCTCGAAAATTTTCAAATTTTACTTATAAAATTTTGTGCAAAATTGTTATTTCTTATAAGTAACATTTTGTCAACTATTTATTTTCGATTAGAAAGTTTTGTGTCCAGAATTCTTCTTTCTCAGAAACTTTTAGTTCAATTGGTTACTTGAAATACATTTAAAGTTCATATTTCATACTATATCTAGTTCTAATGCTTACCACACCTTGTCAATGATACACACAGAATAAGCAGTTGTCATAACAAATCCATCGTAACGACGGACATGACACACATTCCAATAGGTCAATTCTCTAATCTCGCTTACCGCAGACGTCATGTGAGAGTTGTTCAAAGATGACAGAGAAGATAGGTCCTTTTAAATTTTTGCGAGAAGAGACTCTAGTAATAATCTAACGAAATCACGAATTCAGCAACGTCTACTCGATCTCCTCGATTTTGTGGCAAATAATTAATACTGTAGTGTATTTTCTAGGATATGAATCCGGAACCGACGTGATACTGTACTTTTGGATGAACCTGTGAGACATCCATTTAATTACTAGATCGAATATGCAGGTCGTTAACTGCTACATAGTCAAGTTACAATAGATAAATATGATAGAGATAAGTTACACAGAATGAAATATGCCATAATATATTACGGAGTTTTTGGAAATGTGCCAATGGACATGAAGAACAACTTGGGTATTTTATTTTTCTTTTTTAATAGGAAAGCCTTTAGAAATCAAGTTTGATCCTATCGTTAATTGACGAGTATAACCATAAAAAAAAAACTACTCACCATTGATTTTACCACCACATAGCTTGACGTGCAACCGGGAGGCAACATACTTTTCGGAAAAAGTCATTCGACCAGTAAGATCAACCTTTCTCCTTCGAAGACGAAACACATATATCTGCCTATAATGGACGACGGCATATTTTGCCACTTGAGATACATTGTTGGAAAGTGTCCAGGGCCACTAGACTTCCCTCTCAAGCCTCTCTCAATATGCGGTGGTAGAGCTGGAAAAGGTCCTCTGTGTAGTAGTGCGAAAAATTAAAATATAAAATTATTAAAATGCCATTGATAGGTAACCATCGTGTTATTTAGATCACTAAAAAAAATAAAAAGACAAAAACAAAACTAAAACTGCTTTATGAGTATATACACAATTTCAAAAAATCAAAACGACTTACAGATTGTTTCAATCTCATTATATGCATTTGACAGAGACATATCGACTCTTACCATTCCTTAAGCAAGGCTGACTTACATACTCTTCATTGTTTCGGCCGGACATAGGATTTATGCGGATCTGTACCGCTCCTTGTCCAAGGCTTTTAAAGACATATTTATGCTTAAACAACCAGGAATCTTTCTTGCACAACTCGATTGATCCCATTATGTCATTATATTAGAGAACGGCGAGTCTAATTGTGTCATGACTGGCTCTGACGATATTGGAGTACGAATGCATTATATACCGATATGATATCACAGTTTCTGGACGGGTTAGGATAATTTCCATTTGCCTTGCGGGGGTGAGATGGAGGCGATTTTGCCACACTTTTACAACAGCATTGGTCTCTTTTGGCCAATATTCGGTGAGCACGTCGCGTTTATTATATTTACCCAATTTTATATCACATATATCTGAACTTTTAACCCATGGGATGATTTAGCACTCAATTCATTTGTTATAGGGGACCTTTCGCCCATAAGACTATTCGCATCTTGAATGGGCTACGGGTTTGCAATTCGACATATTTGTTGACTTGCCACACGCGGTTTCAATTGAAACCGGTTCTGTTTGGATTTATATCCCTTATAAGTCATTCCAAATCTAAGCGCTTACGTACACCATGGGGACTACGTGATAGATTGGAGTACTATTACTGCGTAAACTCAAGGAGCCTACCACTGTGGCGTGAGGGCCACCACCACCGTCCACCATTGGCCAAACGGTGCCTCCAACATATTTTGAAATAAACTTTACAGCCTTCGGCCGATGAAAATATTTTTCATTTGATTGTCCATATTGATTTTGCTTATGGAGCACTCAACATTTGCTGTGATCATCGTCGTTATTGGTTGCCAAGTCGTTTTGCTTTAAGGCGGCGGTGTTGGTTAGCATAGCAGCCAGATCCTAGCAACATTGCAGTAAGCATTTTATTTTAGGATTAGCATTGGCATATGCGAGGCAACGGTTTATCACTTAACATTTGGGATTTTAGTATAGATTCTGGAATAGGGCGGGGATTTGAACGAAAACGAAACGAAAAAAAGAAAACCAAAAGCAACAATAACAGCATTGATTAGCTAAAAAGGAAGAAGGCCAAACAAGGCAGCCAGGTCGCAAATAACAACATTTCATAAATGATAAACGCATTTTTGGTTTTTTTTTACAAGTTTATATCATTTCAAGTGAGGATTGTAATGTTTTTATATAATTATTAAAATTTAAAACATTTTCGTCTTAAATATAAAAAGCTCAGATTTTGATACGCTGGTTTCTAGTCAGACATTATTACGATTTATTCAAAAACATCATTGTGGGGGTCTTAAAGCAGACGAATTATTATTCTAAATACTTTTTTGTTTCAATTATGAAATTAATTGATTTAATTTAATTGCTTTAATTTCTACAGTCACGGCAAATGATACTATCAATCATCCATGCCGATCATTAAAAAAAATAATTGCTTTCCAATAAAAAAATATAATTGATTCTATATCATTTTTTAGATTGATTTTTTTTGATTTGAAAACGTAATGGAAAAACAATCGCAATTTTTCAAATGAATTTCAAATAAAATTTTACATTGCCAATATAGTTTTAGTGTATTTTTCCTGTTCATAGATTTAAAGCAGTTTGGCGAAGTAACCACTCAGCGATCTGCAAAGTGGATATAGCCCACCTATTCAACATTGTTCCTTCAATAAAGAAAGCTGACGATAAATATTTACACATATTTTTTGTAATAACGTATTGGTTATTGACTTACTCCTAAATGCCAAAGTACTTACACTTGCTCCTAATCTAACGAAAAACAATAAAACAATAAGAATGTTGCGCATCTAAATATGACCTTACGAATCTCTTGTATCCGAAATGGTTGAAATTGGCAATGTCCTTCTAATATTCCTGCGTACAAAAATTAGTTACATTATCGGTCCCTCACTAATCTATATATAGGTCTCCATAACCGATCCCGTTTAAAAAAAAATTTTGGATTTTCGGCGGAACTTCGAGAAGCTGTTCACCGCCGCTTTGAAATATGGCATGTGTGATCGACTATACATACAAATCTCTCCTTAGATTTGATTTCCGAAGCATATTAATTATTTGATTGTGAATATTAGCAACCAATGCAAAAATTCGGTTCATGATTAGCTTCGTTCCATCCATTTATCTAGAGTTGGATTAGGGATAGGGGCAGCCCGATAATAAAAAGGCTCACATAGACTCATTTCGTCGCACTTGCCATACACAGGTTGAAGCTTCTCTCTTTCTCAACTGAGTGCCTTCCGATTCACACTTTCACTCAATGACAGGGAGCTCCTTTTTATTGCTGAGCGCGAACGCGATTGCAAATTTCAGTGACAACATATAGAGAAATTCTAAACACTCAGAAATGTCACAGTACGTACTGAGAGAGGCCCGATATATGACACCGCTGAAACTTTTGGTGTTTTGTCGTAAACTGTGAAGGTAATGGGTCAAATTACCTTTGTATGGAAGGCGGCATCTGAAGCGAATTATCTATAGTCCACATAAGATTCGATGCCTTAAAGGCATCAAAGCTGTCGATGCGATTCAGGTCGAATTCTGGGTCGTTATGTCAATGATCTCTAAATAATACCGCAGAAGAAGAACTATGATCACTCAACATGTTTCAGAGGCACAAACTGTTATTTTGTTATGGTGACCATGTAACTGCTCGGTCATCTAAAATGTTATTTTTCGTCAAATATAAACTGCTTGCCGAAAAAGCTACATGATTTCCGGAAAAATGACATGGTTTGCAAAACCATGTACATTGATCAACCACAAAATAACTTTTGCTCTTAAAAACATGTTTGAGGTGATCATAATTCCTCTCTGGTGTATTTATGCAAAAATTGGTCCATGTCGGCCCCTAATTACATATAGCCCTCTTATAAACTGGTCTCCAGATTTCACTTCTTGAGCATTATGGAGGAATAAATTTCATCCGATTCGGTGTAATACGTAATATTAGTTTATATGCTCTAACATCCATGCAAAAAATTTGTCCATATCGGTTCCATAATGAATATAGATTCCAAGTTTGACAGCCGGAACCTCCTGGGAGACCATCGGATCTGGTTGCAATTTGATAGTGATGTCAGTAATATGCCTTGGAAAACAATGCACAAATCGATCCCATATCGGGTACATAAGCCATATAGCCAACCATATGAATCGATAACCAGATTTGACTTCTAAGCTCTTGAGGGTTAAAATTTCTAGCAACCATAAAAAATTGGTCCATGGTCCGAAACCTCCTGGAGGACCATCGGATCTGGTTGCAATTTGATATGTGATGTCAGTATATGCCTTGGAAAAACATGCACAAATCGATACATATTGGTCCATAAGCATATAGCCACCATATGAATCGATAACCAGATTTGACATCTAAGCTCTTGAGGGTTAAAATTTCTAGCAACCATACAAAAAATTTGTCCATGTCCGTTTCATAATTAGAACATATAGCCCACATGTATTCGGATCCCAGATTTAAGTCCGAAGCATCCTGAATGATACGTCAATGTATGCCTCTTAATAAAGGGTCGGTTCGGCCTGTAATTTAATATAGCCCCCGATATAAAATGGTCCCCAGATTTCATTTCTGGAGCCTCATGGAGAAACAAATTTCATCCGATCCGGTTAAATTTGGTGTACGATATTAAATTGACCATTGTACTACAATATAATTATTGAATAATGAATTTCTTCAAAGAGTTGTATCTGTGTAAAATTGATAAATAATTCATTTTAGATTTCCATCGATCTTTATTGGAGGTTTTTGTAATCGTCCATGTTCAAAGTTTCGCTATTTTGGGAATTTCCTGCTTTCGTTCCCGCCTACCTGATCATCGATTGAGAAAATGAATGAGATATTCTTGTCTCAGTTCTAAGACTGTTCGCCTACTGCCACATCAAGGAATGCATTGCATATTCCAACATATAAAAATCTAGTCAGTAGTAATATCGTCCTAGTTTTGATAAAAATATCACATAAAGTATCTTCATATACAGGATGAACGGCCCACTCTTTTAAAATCAGATCTCTAGGGATCGTATAGATCACAATGTTGATTCCGTATTTGTCAAAAGTTTCAAAAGAACTTAAAGTAAATTTAAAGTTAAAAATAAAACAACACATCATGCAGATTAACAACAATGAACAAAGAAAACAAAATAAAGAAACACAGTGTGAACTCCTTTGTTGGGGGAATCCAAAAAAAAAAGAAACACAAAACACAGCATTCATGTGCACATCATCTAACCTGACTTGGGTACCGCAACTGTTACACAATGGGATACGGACACCGGGTCCGGCGGGCTTGTTCATAACACCACGTCCACGTTTAGGAGCTGAGGTGGCACCATAGGAACCACCTTTGGGAGCCATGCCACCAGCTGAACCTGTAGAACCAGCAGAACCGCCATTATTATTTTGATTGGACATAGTCGTAGGAGCCGAAGCACTTGAAGCAGCTGGAGCTTTTGGTGCTGGTGCAGTGGCTTGCGATTGCTGTTGCTGCTGTTGGCGCGGTGGCTGGCTATTGGCTGCAAAATTAGAAGCATTGCTGGCTGAACCTAAGGAAGCATTCGGCCGATAGGCGGCACCATTACTAACATTGTTATTATTGTTGTTGTTGGTGGTGTTATTATTTGAGTGCATAGATTGCTGTTTGCAGCACGTATGACCGGGACGACAGAAAGTTCCCGTTACAGGGCATATGCCCGTTGACGCTGATGATGAAGAAGTAGCAGTTTGGTTGTTAGTACCAGCTGTGATCGATTTATAAGCTTGATTATTAGTGGCAGCAGAAGCTTTGGTTACACTAGTGCTAACGGTGTTTACTTGTTGCTGTTGTTGTTGTTGTTGTGAAGATGATACTGACGAATATGTAGTTAATGATTTCTGTTGTTGTTGTTGTTGCTGTTGCGAGGAAAACACAGATGAGCCATATGCAGTAGACAATTGCTTTTGCTCTTGCTTTTGTTGATAGCAGCTTGACGACGTATTAGCCACCGACTTAGTAGAGGCTCCAGAAACGATATAGCTCGGTGGCTTAGGTTCATCGTAAGAAGGTAGTAATGGTTTGGTGGGGAATTTCTCCAATGGTTCCGGGCTGTGAAACTCCGGAAACTTATTCTCAGTTAAATGAGCAGCTCGTGCGCTAATGGCCTGCGACTGGGGAGTCAAATTGGTGATTTCCTGTTCCAATCCCGACAAACGTCTGGCCTGATTGGCCACATAACCCTTGCCATAAGAAGCTGTGGATTGTCTTCGATCCGTCGAGGAGCTCTGAGAGCCAGTCCGAATTTCCACAGTCTTGGCCGAAGAAGTGTGTTCGTATTCCTCGGTTACCTTGCGACGACGTTCTATCTGGGTATTACCAACTTGGGTAGTAGTTTGCGATTGCATTTGCCTTTGTTGTTGCTCAGCCATGCGGGAGGATTGCTCTCTCTTCTGTACTGACATGTTACCAATTTGGTATTCCTCCCTCTTTTCGGGTTGCTGTGAAAAGCTCTGCATACCCGAATGACTGGAACTCTCGGTGTGTGCAAGTATCTGCTCTTGCTTTTGGGCTTGCTGGGCTCCCAAATAACTCTGACCCGTGGTTATAGAACCAGCTTGCAAAACACGAGGACTCATACTGGAAACATCAGGATCCTTGATACGGGGAGCACGAATGGCAGCCAAGGGATTTGGTGGTGGTCCACAAGCTGGTGAGCGAGCCCTATCTGGAAATGGAGAGGCTGATCGAAAATCATAATCGCGAGCATGGGCCGCAGGGCACTCATCAAAGCACAGCTTTTCAGGTGTTTGATAACGTGGAACAATGGGAGCCGGTCTGGAGGGAGTATAGGGCCGAGAGGGAGTCTGCGAATGATCTCGCACCATATGTTCGTCGAGTGGTTGGAAGGCCATTGTTACTGGGCCCGCACGATCTTCAATAATAATGGGAACCGTTGTTGGTTTAGTTGCTTGGGGTCTAGCCATCGAGTGCGAGGAGTGAGAGGAAGCACTAGCAACGCTCTGCTGATGCCTTTGATCCGCTTGGGAACTCATGACGCTTGTCGAACCATAGGCAGAGGCAGACGTATGCTGTTGGTGTGCTGTGAGATTGCTGTTATTGTTGGTGGTGCTGCTGCTGTTTGTGTTATTATTGGTGGCTGAGGAAGTGCGTGTCGACATTTGGGCCACAGGTTTATGTACAGTGTTTTCGTACGAGCCCATGCTATGGCCGGGCGTTTTGGGTGTATCGACAAAAGCAAGGGGAACATTTTCCCGTAACTCATGCGGTTCGGGGGTGCGTACAGGACTTTGCGAGGGTAACACAGTCCAATTGCGTTGATATTTGGGAATATTTTCGGGACGATGCAGACCCGTCGAGGTTTTCGTATGCAAATGACTAAGCGGTGATGGTGGTGGGAAAATAACCTCAGAGTGTTCGAGGTCTTGAGCGGTTTCTTCGATTACTTCATGCGCTTCATGTTTGCTCAAAGAAGTTGCAACTTTGTCATAAGCCATAGTGGTATAAGAAGCTGACGATGACTTTGTGGAAGCTTGTGTTAGATTCGAGGCATATGAGGAGGTTTGCTGCTGTTTCTGATATTGCTGTTCTTGTTGTTGTTGGACTGCGGAAGAGGTGTTAGAGGAAGAAGAGCTAGCTTTGGTAGAGGAATATAATGAGGATTCTTCACGTGTGTTAGTTTGTGCTTGTAGTTGCTTAGATTGTTGTTGTTGTTCTTGTGAGGTAGAGGTAGTCGTTGTGGTGGTGTGAGTTTGCTGTTGTTGTTGTTGCAGAAGCTCTTGCTCTTTTTGTGAGAAATAGCTACGCCTTTTCTGATAGCGATCTTGAGCATCGCAAAACTTTTGATATTCAATATCACTTTCGGCCTTGGTATAGGACAACGAATTACGCGGTGTGGCCGGTGTTGAGGTAGAGGACAATGGTTGGTTAGACGGTTGGAATGCTTGCATGGCCGCAAATGCAGACGTCGAAGACTTACGCTTATCGGTGGTGAAATATTCCACCTTGTCTATGGATTGCTTGCGTATACCCAACTCCTCTTCCTTATCGAGAACCTGAAATTCCAATTTTTTCTTCTCCTTTTCCTTTTGCTCCTCTTCGAAACGATGAGTGGCATTTTCGGGATCCAGAGGAGTATATTGTCTTTCAGGGGCTGTACGCAATGCATCGGCCATGGTTAAAACACCTGTGGGTGTGGGCAAATCCAAGATATGAATTGGAACATCACGATCGAAATGACCCTCGAATGGACGGTCGGGAGCAGTGGTAAGTGCACTTACAAATGGTGATTTTGGACGATAGTCTTCACGCAAATAGGGTTTCATATCCATGGGAGGGGGCATATAGGGAACAGTTTCTTCGGGTAATGGAACACCCTCAGAAGCGGGAGGAGCAAATTTCAACTCAAATGGTGGGGCAATAGTCATGGCCTTGGTTAGCGTAGGAGTCTCCCAAACGCTATTAATGGGAACTGGCTCAGGTTCGGGAGTTGGTGATAGTGGCCTCTCACAAGGTTCTGGATTAGCCTCTGCACTTGGCTCTTCGGCCATAACCTTGGAGACTTCTTCGGCCGGATCAACCTGACACGAACAATCACAAGGTTTGGGACACAAACAACCCATCATATGGAAGGGAGTTTCCGGAGCTGTAGTCAATACAGCCACCATGGGATTTATCCATTCTTTGGGAGTAGGATTGGGAATTTTCGTAGGCGGAATTTGCCTTACGGGAGCTATTTCGTATTTAATCTCGGGTGTGGGTTGGAAAAGTCGTTGACTTTCCAAAATATGAGAGCGGTCTTCTCTAACCAGGCCTTCTTCTTGGACCTCAACTTGATCCTCCTGTTCAGGCATTTCATGGGATTCTTCCGGAGTTTGTTGTGTTTGGGTTTGGGATGGGGTTGCTTGTGCACTATCCATTTCGTTACCTTGTTGAGTAGGAGTTTCCAAAACCTTAACTTCGGGTTCGTCTTGGAATACCACACGTCGCGATCCTTGGGAGGAGCTTTGCTGAGGCACTGGGCTAGGAGTTACCTCACGAACCATATCGACAAGTTTGTATGTACAAAGCGAAGGCACTAAAGTTTCTACGCAATCTTGAGCACTACGACGTCCGGATAGATATTCAGAAGAGCAGAGTTGCAACTGATCATGACTCTGTTGCATGGAAGCCACTTCCATATCCATGTGATAGTCAAACTCTGATCCGGATTGATCATAGAGTTGTTGCATTTGATAGGCCTGCACTTGAGCGGCATACATGCGTTGATATTCCTCCGACGTGGTAGTTGCTGTAGTACACGTTGAAGTATAGG
>PGFW01003997.1:8774-18791 GCA_003123925.1 Haematobia irritans
TTTCCACTTAGTTTTGATTTATTTCTCGATGTTATTTTAAAGTAATCTAAATAACCTATAAATATTTTCCATATTGGTGAGGTCCAAAATACATTTTTGTAAACTTCTTTAGAAATAAACGAAAAATACGTAAATTTGAGACAATTTTTCTACTGTATGTTTCTAGTAAATGGACATTCATACCAAAACTATAGCTGACACTTTTTCGGGTTCTTTTTTGTATTTTTGCTCACACTTTGAAGGACATTATAGGCCAAATAGCGCTTATTTTCGTAAGGCCACTTGGTCACAATTCAAGAATCAAATTTTCAAAACAAGCTCATATAGCTCTTGAAGTATTTGAAGTAGGTTTTCAAAATGGCAATTTTTGTTCTACATGCTGTTAGTTCAAGTAAAAACAGAAGAAAAATTAAAGTTTTTAACATTAGGTTTATTTCGGTAGTGAAAGGGAATTAGTCTTCCGAATTTGATTAAAAAGTTAATTGTATCAATTAATTTATTAATTGAAAAAATTTTCAACTTCAATTAACTTTTTAATTGGAAATATTTTGGTGATATTTTTTTCTGTGTACATAAGCTTCGGCCTGGCCGAACTTACAGCCGTATATACTTGTTTTAATTTAAGTTTGATTTAATTTAATAAATCAATGAAATTTAATTCAGCGTTTTTTTTAAATTTATTTTAATTGTATGTAATATAATTATAATTAAAAAAGAGTTTATTTTAATGTATTGAAATAAATTACTGTAAATTATATTGAAATAAGTGTTATATTATGTTTTAAATTTAAATAATATAAGTACTATAAACTAAGTGCATGAATAAATTAAGTTAAATTTAATTCAATTACATACTAAACTAAATAAAGTATTTATTAATTAAATTAAAATTATATAAATTAATTTAATTTTAATAAAACATAATATTAGCATTGAAATATAAAATAAATAAATGCAACCAATTAATCTAAGATTGCTTTGCGGCTTGGAAAGAAAATATAAATTAAATTAATCTAAATTATAATATAAAAAGCTGATAGCCATTGTACCTAGTGATTTAATGTTTATTATAGTTTTTAGAATTGTAGTAAGTAAATAAATAATATATTAGTAAATAAATACAGGGTCTTTGGTGAGATTATGTTGGACCCATTCTTCCCGATTGATGCTTAACTGCTTTAACATTTCCCCTCATATCCATTTTCAGCCCAAAGATCCATGCTTCTCCACACAGGCCATGGTCTACAAAGACATTGGCGAGGAGATGTTGCAACATTCCTTTGATGGCTATAATGTTTGTATATTTGCCTATGGGCAAACTGGAGCTGGCAAATCATACACCATGATGGGTAAACAGGAAGAACATCAAGAGGGTATAATACCCATGATATGTAAAGATCTCTTTAGGCGTATAGCCTCTACAGAATCAGCTGATTTGAAATATTCGGTAAGATAGGAAAACACACAGAACAAATTAATTCAATAATTTAATTTCTTTCTCTCATTTTGCAGGTTGAAGTATCTTATATGGAAATCTATTGTGAGCGAGTAAGGGATTTACTTAATCCCAAAAATAAGGGAAATCTTCGAGTTCGTGAACATCCTTTGTTGGGTCCTTATGTTGAAGATCTTTCAAAATTGGCTGTTACCAGCTATCAAGACATACACGATCTCATTGATGAGGGCAATAAAGCCCGTACTGTGGCCGCGACCAATATGAATGAGACAAGTTCTCGTTCCCACGCTGTATTTACAATATTCTTTACCCAACAACGTCATGATACCATGACCGATTTGATCACAGAAAAAGTTTCCAAAATTAGTTTGGTCGATTTGGCTGGGTCAGAGCGAGCTGATTCTACAGGTGCCAAGGGTACACGTTTGAAGGAGGGCGCCAATATTAACAAGTCCTTGACTACGCTGGGCAAAGTTATCTCAGCCCTAGCAGAAATTAAGATTAGGGTTTTATGTAGGGCTAAAGAAAGGACATTGCCATTTAACCTTGTGTTTATCATGTCAACAATATTTTTTTTTCTATCATAATTTCCCACTCATCTTAATTTGTTTCTCCATTTACGGTTTTTATGTTGAATGTTGTATATGACCTAGTTTTTAGTGCAAAATCATTGTTACAAATTTTCTAAATTTTCGTAAAATCTCCGTTCATTTTGCTTTCTACTTTCAATCACCCATACTATAATCAATGATTTTTATACAATAAAAATCTATTGATTATCCATAATGACCACAAATGCGATATTTGAACTTTTAACAGTCTGTATAAGTAATCCGCAAAGAAAAAAACAAAAAAAGAAATGCTTTTATATTACGTTTTTTGATCAAGATCAATTTTATTAAAGTAAAATGTTAATAAACGTTCCTTCGTTTGAGTTGTTTATAAAGTAAAAAAATTAAATTTTATTCTAAAAAAAGAAATGAAAAAATAAAAATTAATTGTTAGTGTGAGTATTTCACCGTTGAAGCATTTTTTTCCAAGTTTAAATTTCGTTAGCTATTGTTTCACAAATATCACAAACATTTCATAGTTTTTTATTCAACACCCTAAAAAATAATATTAAAAAGTTTATAGCATATCCCAAAATTTTCAATGTACACGTAATCCAGAAGACGTATATAATGGAATGGCACTGGGGTTAAACTAATAAATAAGAAATTGAAATGTAGCGTATTTTGCAAAATTTCTTAAATTTTAAATATAACTATGTCGATGCTGCAAGGTCGGTGATATTTTTTTCTGTGTAGACTATGCCACTACACAAAAAAAAATTTTTTCTAATTCAATCACGAAATTAATTGATCTCAATTAATTTTTTAATTGAAATGTCTCAATCGCAGAAATGACCATCAAAAAAATTTAATTGAACAGTAACAAAATTAAAAAATTAATTGATGCAATTAAAAAATTATTATACTACTTAATTTTTGTGATTGATTTTTGTTTCAATTAAAAAATTTTTGAATCAATTAAATTTTTAATTGAATATTTTTTAGAACTCAATTAAGATTTGAATTGGAAAAATTTTCGTGAAAATTTTTTCTGTGTAATGAAACATGGATCTTACATCTATGCATGTGTAGATTATATTGTCCTCCATCGTCATGCTAGCAAAGCGATATGTTTTTATGTTTAAACTCATTTTAAATCTCAAAACATTAAGAATATCTATCAGAAAACACTTAGAGAAAAAGTCGGTCTCTTTCAGTAGATGCAAATGCAATGTTTTTTGCCTTTAATTTTGTTTATAGACTCGTGATGACGGTCATTGAAACAGCCTCATCGGACTTTTTTCTATCTCTAACAATAAAATCTCTAAAAAAAAATAATAACGTTAGATCTCTTCGCTGTTACTAATTCTATTGTATTTTATGTAGGCTTCCAAAAATAAGAAATCCAAAAAAGCCGATTTCATTCCTTATCGTGATTCAGTCTTAACCTGGCTGTTGCGTGAAAATTTGGGTGGAAATTCCAAAACTGCTATGATAGCAGCTATTTCTCCTGCCTGATAATTAACTTATGAGAAACTTTAAGTATTGTACGGTAAGCTTTAAATTTTAAATGTATTGATATATATTTTTATACCCTCCAACCATAGATTGGGGGGTATATTAACTTTTGTCATTCCGTTTGGTAACACGCATCGACATATTGCTCAGACCCCCACAAAAGTATAAAATATTCTAGGGTCCGTTGTTGAAATCTTCTGAGTCGACTAAGCATGTCCGTCGTCCGTCTGTTAAAAATCAGGCTATCTTCCGAACGAAACAGCTATCGACTTGAAAACTCGGCACAAGTAGTTGTGTATTGATGTAGGTTCGATGGTATTACAAATGGGCGCCCATGATCGTCCACTTTTACGTATAGCCCCCATATAGAGACCCTCAGATTTGGCTTGTGGCGCCTCTAACAAGAGCAAATTTCATACGACTCCGGCTGAAATTTGGGTACTGGTGTTGGTGTATTGGTTCCTCTAAGCAACCACGCCAAATTGGTTCACATCGGCCCATCATTATATATATCCCATATAAACGGCGATCCCCAGATTTGGTTGCGGAGCCTCATAAGAGAAGCAAATTTTCAATACCGATCCGGCTGAAATTTGGTACATGATGTTTGGTAAATATGGTCTCTAACAACCATGCAAAAATTGGTCCACATCGGTCTCATAATTATATATAGCCCCCATATAAACCGATCCCCAGATTTGGCTTTCGGAGCCTCAAAGAGAAGCAAATTTCATCCGATCCGGCTGAAATTTGGTATTTGTGTTGGTATATGGTCTCTAACAACCGTGGCCAAAAATTGGTCCACATGGCTACATAATTATATATAGCCCCCATATAAACCGATCCCCAGATTGTGGCCTTGCGAGCCACAAAAGAGAAGCAAATTTATGACGATCCGCCTGAATTTGGTACATGATGTTTGGTAATATGGTATCTAACAACCAATGGGCAAATAATTGGTCCACAACGGTTCATAATATAATATAGGCCCCCAATATAACGGCTCGCCTAAATTTGCTTGCGAAGGTCTCCAGAGAAGCAAAATTCATCCGATCCGGTTTTAATTTGCAACATGGTGTTAGTATATGGCCGGCTAATCAATCATACCAATATTGGTCCATAATGTGTCCTATAGTTATATATAGCGCGATTCCAGTCACACAAAAATTGGTCCATATCGGTTCATAATCATGGTTGTCACTCGTGCCAAAAATAATTACCAAAATTTTATTTCAAAGAAAATTTGTCAAAATTTATTTCTATAGGAAAATTTTGTTAAATTTTATTTCTATAGAAAATTTTGTTAAAATTTTATTTCTATAGAAAATTTTTGTTAAAATTTTATTTCTATAGAAAATTTTGTTAAAATTTTATTTCTATAGAAAATTTTTGTCAAAATTTTTTTCTCTTAGAAAATTTTGGTCAAAATTTTATTCTATAGAAAATTTTGTCAAAATTTTATTCTATAGAATTTTGTCAAAATTTTATTTCTATAGAAAATTTTGTTAAAATTTTTTTTTCAATAGAAAAATTTTATTAAGAATTTTATTTCGTAGATAAATTTTGTCCAAAAATTTTATTTCTATAGAAAATTTTGTGAAAATTGTATTTGTTATAGAAAATTTTGTTAAAAATTTAATTTTCTAATAGGAAAATTTTGTAAGATTGATTTCCTATGAGAAAATTTTTGTTAAAAAAATTTAATTTCTATAGAAAATTGTTGTCAAAAATTTATGTCTAATAGAAATTTTTGATCGATATTTTTGATTTAATATACCACGTATGGACTTACCAGACAATTTAAGGTTTTAGGATTACCTTGCCATCGCGCAAAGCGTTACGCGCAAACTTTTAGTATTCTGATTTTGGATGGCAGTGTTTAGAAGAAGTTTCTACGCAATCCATGGTGGAGGGTACATAAGCTTTCAGGCTGACCGGAACTTACGGTGCCGTATATACTTGTTTTTTTTTTTTTTTATTTCTGATTTTAAAAATAGTATTGAATTGATTATGATTATTTATACCATGCTTTAATTATTCTAGTTATGCTGATCGTGCAAGGCTTATTGTCTGCAAAGCGTTGCGTCAATGAAGATTGCCAATGCTAACTATCCGATGACTTAAGGAAGAATTCAGAAGCTCTCGTGATCTCCTTAAAGCGCGAGGCATTGAAGTCCAAGAAGGTAATTTGGAAATTGTAATAGTTTTTCGTTTCGATATTTATTGCGTTTCGTAACAAGTATAGTCCTTGTTTAATACTTCGTGTATATTGAATTCAAAAATGTGTATTTTATTAATAAAAATTCAATTTCATATAGCCAAATTGAGTTCTAGATAAGCGAATTATTGACTATGATTTGAGGCTTGAACTAGTGACATAGAAAATGTATTGTTACCTAATTAAGAGCTAGTCTTTGGTAGTCATATTTTCTCGTTGAATTTTAGACACGACTCAATCATAACGTATAATTGGTCCGAAATAATTATTTAAGTAAACATTGCTTAATAGAGAAAAATACAAATTTTTATTCAACAGATTCAATCATTTTTTGTTTAATAATGTATATTTTTCGATTAATTTTAAGTTTAATTATAAATTAACAGACCATAGTGTACTGAACAATATTGTTTGTTCGTCTGAATGACGGGATTGAGACCATTTGAACGTTTTTAGTACAGCTGTCTTGAAATGTGCATATTGTACCATCAGCAGGGCCGTGAGCCTTCTGACGTGCCACGTTGGATGTTGAAACAGCGATGCACACCAGTAATGTTATTTATGAATTTTTCTTACACTTGACCTTCTTTCAGATAGACACAGATTTCTCATTTAGAGGATTCTAATATATGGAATCCGTGAATCTCAAAATTTTCGTATTTAAACAGTAAGGAAAGTCAAAGATCGGGCGAGGCCGACTATATATATCCTTGCACCACTTTGGTAAGATCTAAATTTTCGATAACCATATCACATCCGTCAAAATGTGTTGGGGACTTATATATAAGTTTGTCCCAAATACATACATTTAAAAATCATTCGATTCGGGACAGATTTGATGAGACTTTTACAAAAATCTATAGACTCAAAATTTAAGTTGGCTAATGCCTAGTGTATAACACAATTTTAGTAAAAAAAAATATGGGAAACATTTAAATCTGAAGCAATTTTAAGGAACTTCGCAAAAGTTTATTTAATGATTTATTGCTCGATATATATGCTTAGAGAAGTTTAGGAAAATTAGAGTCATTTTTACAAATTTTCGGAAAATAGCAGTGCGATTTTAACAAGGAAAGATGTTGTATTTTGGACCATTTTCTTCGAAATCAGAAAAAACAATATACTATGGATGCTATATTCCTAAATCTGGAAGCCGATGTCAACCAAATATTACGCACGCATAGCTAAAATGCTAATTCTACTCACTGTGCAAAATCTTCAACTAAATCCGGAGTTTTAAATAATTGGCGCTCTGTGGTCAGTATGAGTTGTAATCGGGCGATCCGCTATATATGGGAAATATGATCCAAATCTGGAACGCGATTTAACCAAATTCGGCACGAATAGTTACAATGCTAATTCTAGTTTTTTTTTTTTTTTTTTTTTTTTTTTCTCGCCTATGCAAAATTTCAACTAATCGGAGCAAAAAATTGGCCTCTGTGGGCAAATGAAGTGTAAATCGGCGAAAGCTATATATGGGAGCTATATCTAATCTCAAACCGATTTGGCTGATATTTTGCAAGTTTTTCGAGACTCATAAAATATTCGGATGTAGGAATTTGAGGAAGAATCGGTTGACATACACGCCAATTATGACCAACAAGCATCGGTGAACAATATATATGAGCTATAGTCTAAATCAATACGGATTCGTCTTTGAGGCCGAAAACAGACGCCTATATCCAAATTTTAGGACAATGGGAACTAAACTGCGAGCTGTACTTAGCACACAAAATACACCAACAGACAGACGGACAGAGCAGACGGACCATCGCTAAATGGACTCAGATATTTAATTCTAAAGCCGATCCGTATACTAAAAGGTTGGTCTATGATTACTCCTTCTTGGCGTTACATACAAATGCACAAACTTATACCCTGTACCACACACGCCTCAAAAAAAATCGCTTCTTAACATATGTTCAAACATATTTTGCAGGAAGTACATCTATTATTGCTACCTGCCGAAACATTAATAATCTTTGTTTTATGTGAACATATTTATTATGTTTGGAAGCATTTTGAGCCAACAATATTATATGCATTGGAAGAATTTTTCCCAAACACGATTGTGCTCATTCCCTAACATACTCGTAATTGTCACTCCACGAAAATTTTTAAGTATTGGAACTTTTCTCTGTAATCAGCATAATGTTGAGAAATTATTCACTTTATAAATTTTTTAAATTTTAGCTTCGCCTGCACGGAGAATTCGGAACCGAGACCAATACAGTTTGTAAGCCAACACACTATCCATGGGCTACGTAGCCTGTTATAGTGCAGCGAGTAGATAATTATCGTTTTTAAGTTACATTATATAGCATAGTTTGCAGCGCCACGAGCCCTATGGCAAACATAACATTATTTAACAGAAAACATGACATTTGTTTGCCACGTGACAGTGGTTAGCATGTCTGCTTGGCATTGCAAAGGGGTCGTGGTTCAATCCCTGCTCAGAACGAACATTTTTTTTTTTGTTTTTTTTTTTTTTTTTTTTTTTTTAATTTACACATTTATATTTATACTATATTAATGTTTTTTTATAAATGAAACTTGAAATGTGGCGTTATTAAAGATTTATAGTCAGTAACAGTGCCTTGATATAAATGAAATTGACTGATTTTGGATAAAATATTAATTTTTTAATTGGGGCAAAAATAACAATCTTGTATAAAAACTTTTTTTTGTTACAAAACTTTAAAATTGGAGGAATTCAAAAACTAACAAAAAGAAGAACGTGAGTCGAGTAAATAAAGCATACCATAGCATAATTTTATAAATATTAAACATAAATTTATTAGGAGTGAACAGTTTAGCTATGCATTTTAACACCATCGCTCTAAATTCCCTTTTATTTTTTCTTTAAATAATTCATTTAAAGCACAATAAAACTTTTTTAACATTGTTTTAGCTGTAAAATCGAACTTTAAATGCCCTGCTTTTATATTTGATGGTGTCGCGTCAACTCCTCGGACTATTTTTAATAACGAGGAAACTAAGTTTGTTTTTTACATTTTACTGTGTAATTTTTTTCACTATTTCCTCTTATTTCAATTTTACTGTCGCCAACTCTAAAACAGAGTATAGTGGGCCCTTTCGTTATTTTAATGAAGACCCGCTGATTTCTTTTACGAACCAAGAAAAAAATTGTGGCCAAGTAATGCCAAAATGATAAAGCATAAACACATGTCACACATACAATAAAATGCTGCTCTCAAGGCGAAAACATAAGCTGTTTGTTATTTTGGCAAATGTCTATTTCTCTTGGTTCAGATGTATATTCCTCTTTATTCAAATTAATAATATTTAGACTTAAACTATATCAAATTTTGGCCTATCATAAAGCCGTTTTCCGAACAACATACAACGGTTTCACAGAAATTGGTTCTCTTTGACTCTTTGCTGTGTTTATATTGATATCTTTCGTCAACTCTCCCGCGTTTCCCATCTCTATTTCTGCTCCTATATCTCTCTGTCGCTTTTGATAAAATATCACACACATATGTGGAGTGGTTTATCCGAAATTTGTAAATTTATATATGTTTGTATCACACACTATGGTTTTTATGAAACATTTGATGCTCCATAACATAATTATTTCTAACATATTAAACCATAGATGTTCCCAAAACATTTAGTGGTTAGTTTAGGAACATTACTGTTCGCAACTTAAATATATTGTGGTTTAAAATCGTGGCACGAAACACATTTTGATTTATATCAGAACATTGAAAAACATATTTTTCTAAGCATATTTTTCTAACAGTGCAGTAGTAGTGAAGGGTATAAAAATTTTAAAAATGAGTAGTTCATATTGAGATTGCATTGAAGTCTGATAGCATCTCGATTTTTCCGTTATAAGAAAAATAAATTCTTGAGATTTACGATTCCGATTAATGGAACATGAGGGCTATTTCCGAACATAATCGCACTTGGAAAAAGAGATAAGGGAAGACTTAGAGAATGGAGGGAGAGAATGGTTAGCATGACCGCTTTGCCGAATACCAAAAGTTTTTCCGTTGTGCTTTATCTCCTACGGTGTTTCTAAGTGCCCTACGGGAAATGATTCATTCCAAGCACCGGTACTATCTCGTGTCACTGATGGGATAAACTTACACTTTAAGACACGACTTTGCCACGTCCTAGACCAGTTTAGTAGGACCACCCCATTGACAGACCTCTTGAGCCAGTCTGGGACAATCGAATCGCTACAGAAATTAAACTTTTTTCAAATAAATTTTTTCTATCTAAGCAATAGATAGCTCGTCCTGTGT
>PGFW01003999.1:25252-35429 GCA_003123925.1 Haematobia irritans
GAGGGATACAGGATCCAAAATTTATGACAGTGTCCTTCGTATATGACAATCAATTACGAGAATGTTGCACCGTTTTTCCCAATCGAAATCGCCATTAATCTCACAGTCGATGAATAGCGGGAAACCATCATCGGTTGTTAAGACATTCCACATTACCATCGCCGGCGCTTAAGTTCTGGTGGCCAATCGAAGGTGTAAATTTTCAGCTGACCTCTTTGTAAAGTACGCCCGATTATTTTGCACAATTTGGAATTGCTTCTCATCGGTAACTGGCAACTTTCGTGTAAGCAACGGAACTCTTTGACTCATTCTGATATATATTTTTATGCTTTTTTGGTGTCAACCTTACACTTCACAATGTCCATCGGATCGAAAGCCGAGGATATTGATGACTATTGTGCGGTGGAAATGAAGCGATAAAGTCCTGTCGGACATTTTCGAAATAATATTCGGCACGGTCGACAAATAGCGTGGTGCGGGAAGCGATCATCGCCCGTAACGGCGTTCTACTCGATTACCGTAGACGGCGCTTGAGTTCTGGTGGCCAATATGTACGCACACAGGTAATCTCTTTGGCAAGTAAACACGATCATGGGGTTTCTTTTAATTAATTTGGAATTGCTGGGCAATTCGTGCGAGCAAAGTAACTCGTTGTCCTTTTCTAGTCCAACAAAAAAATGTTTAGGTTACCGTATAGTACAGACAGACTTTTCTTCTTTTGTAATTTTGCAGTCTTTCTAACTATGCCAGCATTACTAAAATTTTGCTACATTTTCAAATGCTGTAAAATTCACTAAAATATGGACTTAAAGTGAGATTGTTTGAAACAATGTAGGAAAAATGTAATTACATTTCTAGTCACACAATCACAATATAAAATTATTAACATTATACTTGGAATTTCATAGAGAATATAAGGACCTAGTTATGAGAACATGCATATGAAAACATTAGAGTGTGCCCATTAATTAATAGAATGATAAAAACCTAAACTAATGCTCAGAGAAAAATATTGTGGTAATCTTTAAATTTTTTAAATATAAATTTTAGCAAACGACTTATGGACAAAATAAATATTTTGTGTCTCTATTTTTTTTTTTTTCATAATGAAAAAATTTTATGGTTTTGGTATATGATCCATATGATATATAAAATTACCTTCCACCTTCTTTAATATTCCCATTACCCTAATATATATTTATTTAACTCACAATTTGACGTGTACCTAGTACCAGTTAATCATGATGCAAACACAATGCCATATGATCCTTTTACATCATTGTTACAGTCCTTACATATCAGTATACCAGTTGCCAGGACATAAATATCCTGTTACTGTACTCAGAAACATGTACAACATAAATGGTTAATAAAGCCTCAAGCTGTTACCTGAATGAAAAGCTCAAATACCATCAACAATTTCTTAATTACCTGTCAACAGTGAGTATGTGGCCATCTCGGACACGTATCCAGGAAACTGATTTATTTCCAAGTTGTTTCACCTGCAATGAAAAGATTTCGAAATGTAGCCAAAAGCGAATTTTAAACAAAAGTTATGATGAGAGTTATTCAAGAGTCATAAAAGTAAATGGATATAATACGGAAAGCTGTTAGTCAAAGAGAATTTTGACTTTGTCACTACTAAACACAAAACACACATACAAACACAAATAGAAGATTTTATATGAGCATATATGGAAGGTAGCCTGATATTCAAATTAAATATATTTAAATTTAAAATATATTTAATAATAGTGGTTTAAATGATATGATTAGAGAAATAAAATTGGAAAGAAAACTGGGATTATATATCATTGGAATCGAGCAGATATCGAAAAATCACGTACTCCATCAATCCCACGGCGGCGGGTTCTGTGTACCGGATTGGAGAGAGATAATAACAAATTCGGGAAAATGTTTCCTAGAAGATCTGGCCAGACAAAAACATTTCGCCGGCCATAGAACCATAGGATATTGCCTGCTGGACTTAGCAACGCGAAACGCACTCATGCACGCCGCCAACAAGAATGACTTAAAAACCATACTTCCTTCCTTGATTTCTAGAAATGGCACAATGATCAACAAAAATCTCCTGATCTCAATACCAAGATGGACTTTTGCGGCGCTTCGGCTGCCAGAAATGGCAAAATACCACAGAGCCACTTTCGTGGCAAGGCGTCCTTTTGTCGGGCGTTTGAAGTCCATAATTCGCTATAGGTAGCCAATTGTTCGATTCTAAAAATTTGGTGTAATTTACGACACTTTTTTGCTTTTAAACATAAAAAAGAAAATTCAGAACAAAATATACGCGCTTTATTTGTTACATTACATAATCACACACCCTGTATTGAAAAAAAAATGAACCCTCCCTTATATTCATTTTGTATATGCGAAAATGAAAAATGGTGTTTGGTAGCTAGATATTTATGCCAAATGTTCATTAGACCTACAAGTTTCTAATACAATGCAGTGCTATGGCGAGTGTAATGTTCGTGTGGGTGTTTTTCCATTATAAGTTAGATCTCACACAAACGAAAATAATGCGTTTCATTTGTATTTGTATTGCATGACTACCTACTCACATTCGCAATTCTAAGTACTTAGTTTGCAATGTGAATATTTTGCTAGGATGTTTTAGATCAATCCACACACACAACTAAATAGTGTGTTGTGTTTGCCTTTGAAGTTGGTAAACGAATGAGGAGAGAAGTGCAAGCATTATTGTGAGTATATGGGTGATTTTGTATATTCACCTCTTCGTTTGTTTTTTTCTCTCTCCCATCTAGCAAGCCTATTAGTTAAGTCTATTAAATATATAAACTAACTTGTTGAATCATTGTGCCATAATTACTCGAAAAATAGTTTTTGCAATTGCTGTGGCTATTTTTATTTTGTATTTCCACCTCGTAGAGTGCGGAAAAAGTTATATATTTTGGTTTTTTGATTTTTGCACATAGTTTAATATACTGAAATGTTCACAAATACGAATCTGTAACAGCTAAAGCAAAACGAAATCCCATTTGAACATTTGAAAATTGAAAAAAAAAAAAATCGATGACAAGAATCAATTTCGCACACATCTTTTCGAGTCGAGTGCCTGAAGGACGTTGGGCATCAGCGGTTGGCCTGTAGTCACAAAACATGTGACCTTTTGCGACATCATTTGCGACGCGTATAATACGTTATGTCGGAAAGCGTAACCTACTGTAGAAACCAAATTTTGAATAGAAGGAAATCCCTGGAACATTTTTTAATATTATTCGAACAGCATTCGCTGATGAGTTTTCTGCAGAATTTGTGAAAGTTATTCCCACGGTCCAAGCCTATTTTCTTAGTGGTATCTGAATTCCCGTTGGTGAGGTGTGCAAAATACCTTGGGGTTATATTGGACAGGAGACTGAACTAGAAAGCGACGAGTAAAATCCACGGTTATTCCTGTCTCGTGCAAAAGGCATAGGGGAAGAAGTGTGGGGACTAAAGAAACCGAAAATTTGTGAACATTCCTAAGAAATTGAAACTTCTTCGCACATACCATCGTCTTGGATATTCATCGAATTCGCCGATGCCTAGCTGACGCGACTAAGTATTTTCAGTTTGCGACTTTTGTTTTTAGCTTTTTATACATTTACGACGCGTATGTGAAGTTTTAACGACGTTTTACAACTTTGCGACAGTTTGCAAACCTAAAAATTCTTGATAGCGACCATCTCTGGTTGGAGCATCCTTATACTAAAAACAAATTCTATTAGGTTCCGGGAGACGCTAGACGGGGAGGGTTGTAGTGGTTATGTCCGGGCGCGAGTGGGGGGCTTACGGGAGGGTGGAGTGTAGTCTCGACAGTGACTATGGATAGAAAGGGTTCGGAGAGTGTGATGTATTTTTATTTTTGTTGTTGGTGTGTGGAAGTGGGCGCGAGGCTGACTTTAAGGAGAGAGCCGAGGGTGTTGAACTTGAAAGTTATCACAAATCAGTGGAGGAAGGGTGATCATGGCTAGGTGGTGAAAAATACAGTGCAGTGTGTGTGTGAGGTGAGGGGGGTTGGACTTGGCGCGGGGCGGGCAATGTGGGTCGCAAGGGAGGGGGGGGCGCGGAGGGGTGTGATTAATAGAGGTTGACTGTAGATCGAGGGGGGTGTTTATGGAGAGTCCGGGGGGCAGGGAGAGGAGAGAGGATAGTACGGAGGCATAGGGGGGTGTCTTGTCGGGCAAATTAATCTGTTCAGGGGCGGTTGGCCGGGGACCTGGGGGGAGGGTGCTTGAAGTCGGGGCCAATGTCGCATGATGGTCCTTGGGGGCTGCGTCATGGGTCGGAAGAGACGCAATGGTGTGTGGTTGTGAATGGCAAAGAGTCTTGGGACTGGGGGCGAGGCAAATTAAGTCCAAGGTGGGACTTCAAATTGGGCACCGGAGGGTAGGTATTGTTGGGGCCGATAGGGGGTTGGAAGTTTTGAAAAAAGGGTGGCCGATTAAGTTTGTGAGATAGTAGCGGTCGGCCAGTGAGGTGAGGAAGTCTTGTGCGGTCGGCCCGGGGGGGGGGGGGGGGCGAGTGAGTCTAGGCGTAAGATGGCGAGCGCAGGCGAGGCCAGCTTTCACCCGGGGTTGGGGGGGGCCTGAATTTAGGTTTTGAGAGAGTGTAGTTTGGCAGACGAAAAAGGTTGGAGATGTGTGAGTGTCGGTGAAAGTGTGCCGAATTATGGTTGAATTCGTTCAGATTTAGATTAGCTCCCACATATCATATATTTGCCCTATATGCACTTATAATGCCGAAGCAGATTTTTGTCCTATTTACCTGCCCTAATTTGCTTTTAAATATGCCGCACGAGAAGTAGAATTAATAATAGGCTATCATGCCAAAGATCTTGGTTGAAATCAGAGGTTCAGGATTAAGATATAGGGGCTCCCTATATCTCTTTCGAGCGCGGGAGATAATTGGAACGGGTGCTATGGGCCGCCAGAAAAGCCAGAATTGGGCCCGGGGGTACATATTCTGTGTGAGAATTTGGCACAGGGGAGTGAGAATTAATAATTGTAGCTAGTGGGCGAGTGGGCCGAAATTTGGTCGATAATGGGGGTGTTTCAGATTTAGATATAGCTCCTAATATATACTTCGGCGGCGGGGGGAGGGGGGCAGATAGTCGCAGCGCGATTATAGTGGGACGAGGCCGCAGACAGCTATAGGGTTGTGTGTGCCTGGCGTGGCGGGGGACGAAGGCGGGCGAAGAGGTGGTGGGATACCCTGTTGATTTTAGACACAGGCGAGGTGACGGAGATTGAATTGGATTGTACTAGCTGGGCATACGCGAGAGACGTTAGTGGTTGAAAGTCGGTTCAGATTTAGATGCATAAATTTCGATGGCCCAATAATATGATCGCGTTGTGGTCCGCGGGGTAGAGGGGGGGGCCGGATTGTTACTTCGGAATATGGAGAGAGCGGAGTCGAAAGTTGTAAGTGGAGCGGGAGTGAGTGGAAAGTTTTGCGAGCAAGCCGGGTGAAGTGAGAAATTAACAGTTGTAGGCTTGTGCGCCGGACGGGCCAGGAGGTTAGGCTTGAAATGGCGAATTCACAGGGATTAAGAGAATGGTAGCTCCATATAGGGCTGATGGATGTTGTTTTGTGATTTGGTTTCGGGGGGCTCACAATTGGCCAAAAGTACCCACATTTTCCTTGTAAATACACACTGCTAAGTCGAAGACTGTGTAAAAATTAAACCTAATTTTCTATAGCGTCTAAATTACATATCTATCGCAAAATTGCCTTAAAAATTGGCTTCAGATTAAATGTTTTCCCCATTTTTATAACCTGGGGGCCCCACACTGTGGAAAGGGTATTCATACAGTTAGTGCAATGTGTTTCACACCCTGAAGGAGACGAGATAGACACATGGGCTTTGGGCAAAATGCTCAGGGTGGGCTCTGAGTCGATATACGCATGTCCGTTCGTCCGTGAAACCGACATTTTTGTAATCAACAAGTCTAACGTCGCAGATTTTAGTCCAATCGACTGTCAAATTTGCGCCACAAAAGTATGTGTCTTGGCTCCAGAATAGATCCTATTTGATTTTGAGAAGCGGTTCATGATTTAGATATAGGCTCATATTATACTAATTTTTGCACCAGGGAGTACGAATTAACTCATTGTAGGCTATGCATGCTAATTTGGTCGAAATCGGTTCCAGATTTAGATTATAGCTCCTATAATATTTTCGCACACCGATATGCACTATATTGGCCCCAGAAGGCTACGAGTTTTTGGCCCTAATTTACTTTAAATTTTGCACAGGCAGTAGAAGTTAATATTGTAGCTATGCCATAACCAAATTTGGTTGAAGATCGGTTCACGATTTAGATATATCTGCCATATATATCTTTCCCCGATTTTCACTCAATATGACAACAGAGGTCAAAGTTGTAATCCGATTTAGTGAATTTTGCACAGGTAGTTCAGAATTCAACATTGTAAGTTCCACGACTCAAATTAGGTTTGAAATCATTCAGATTTAGATGTAGCTCCATAATATGTTTTTTTTGTGATTTCGTCAAAATTGCGCAAAATACCCGTCCGATCGATTTTCCTTTGTAAATGACTACACTGCTAGTCGAAGACTTGTAAATAAATCAATTTTCCTATACGTCTTAATACATATCTAGTCGCAAATTTCCTTAAAATTGCTTCAGGATGTAATGTTCCCGATTTTTTATACCCTGCGCCACACTGTGGAACAGGGTATTATAAGTTAGTTATGTGTTTTGCAAACACCCTGAAGGAGACCGAGATAGATCACATGGTGTCTTTGCAAAATGCTCAGGGTGGCTCCTGGTCGATATAGCCATGTCCGCTGTCCGTGACACATTTTTGTAATCACCAGTCTAGGTCGCAGTTTTTAGTCAATGACTTCAAATTTGGCACAAGTATTTGTCTTGGCTCAGAATAGTCCTATTGATTTTGAAAGAAATCTGTTCAGGATTTAAGATAATTGCTCATTGATATATATATAATATATATATATATATATATATATTATATATATATATATATAATTATATATTATATATATATATATATATAATTAATATATTATATATATATATATATATATATATATATATATATATATATATATATATAATATTTATATATATATATATATATATATAGTATCATATATATATATATATATATATATTATATATAATATAATATATATATAGTATATATATATATGTTATATATTATATCTTTCGCCCGATATGACTTATATGGCCCCAGAAGCCGAGTTTTACCCTAATATTTGCTTAAAAATTTTGCACAAGAAGAACAATTAAGTTATAGTTCAAGGTGTGCTAAATTTTATTAAAATCGTTTCAGATTTAGATATAGCTTCCATTTATATCTTTCCGCCCCGATATGGACTATACACGGGTCCCCAGAAGCCAGAGTTTACGCCGCAATTTGATTGAAATTTTGCACTAGGGAGTAGAATTAGCAATGTAGCTGACGCGTGCCAAACTTGATTGAATCGGTTCAGATTTAGCATATATCTCCTCATATAGGCTTCTTCACGATTTACATCATTTACCACAGGGCCAATTTTTAACTTCCGTTTAGTTAAATTTGGCACAGGGAGTAGATTAGAATTGTAGCTATGGTCGTGCAATTTGGTTGAATCTCGGTTCGATTATATATAGCTCCCATATATAATGTTTTTCTGATTTCGGACAAAAATGGTTCAAAATACAAATATTTCCCTTGTTAAAATTCGGTCCTGGCTTGTTCGAAAGGGATCTACAAGTGGGCAAGGTAAATAAGTCGGCCCGCCTCGACTTTAGACTTCTTCTATACCTTGTTTTTACTAAAATTAGCCGACTTAAATTTTAAGTATACATTAAGTCTTTAAAATTCTGTCCGATCGGTCAGATTTAACATATATGTATATGGGAACATAAAGTTTATATTAGCACCCACACATTTGATCGGATTTGAATATCGGTATCGAAAAATGTGGATCTACAAGTGGTGCAAGGTATAATAATAGTCGGCCCCGCCCGACTTTAGACTTTTCTTACATTGTTTTTGATATATGGACGGCGAATGGCCTCCTCTTTTTGCCCGACACTTTCAAACGTTGATAGAAATGTTTCCGCGATTTTTATTGAGATTTCTGGGAAAATTTGAGATAGTCTCTAGAAAAAAAATCCCCAATTTTAGTTTTCGATAATTGAAGAGGAAGAACCCGTCCATGTTTAAGAAACATAGAGCATAATCTAATCTAAGTACCGGGAACCTGGGAGAGGGCATTTAAATTAATATGGAGTACGTGTTGTTGTTGTAACAGTTTTTAATGTAGTTTCATCCATTTTGTTCTATGGCTTTGTAGTTCAGCTGTAGCCAGATCAAGGAACTCTGCGACAAAGATGGGGTGTGTCCAGAGTGATCCGGTATTGAGACGGGTAGGCTTAGCTGGGCAAGCAAAAAGGTGACGAGTGTCATGTAGCCCTTGATTACAGTTGGGACACACGTCAGCTACGCTGCTATCAATCACTGATAAGTATGAATTGAGGCGGATGCACTTGCGTGATCTTAGTTGGACCAAAACTACCCTTGTCTGCCGTGGGAGGTCTCTCTCCTCCGGTGCTATGGGCTGCGGTCGGACTCCGAGAACAGGATTAACCTTGTAGCTTCTCACCGCTTCAGCTACAGTTTCCATGATCCCTGTTCAGAACTGTCCTGGTATGCTGGCCTGATCTAGAAGCTCTCTTTGTGTAAACGCTGGATTCGGGCTCTAGAAGTGAAGATCAACCCATTACATTCCTGGGTGGAGGTTGTTTATCCACTAGATGGTGATTCGATGACACTTCGATGGCAACCAAGAGGTACTGCCTTGACAACATGTAGTTGTGTCGACGCACTGGGATGATCTTGGTCTCGGCATAAAGGTGTCCAGGGGATGTACTTGCGGATACATCCTGTTGCGGTTCTAAGGCAGCGTTCTGACAGTCTGTTGTTATTCCACTGCGTATCGCTCGTTTGAGGTGTCCACACTGCCATAGTTTACACACTGACCGGTCAATTGCCTTATATGTGTTAACAAGTTCTTTTGTCGCGCACCCCAAGTTGCTTCCGGCAAGCGTCTTGAAGGCTTGTTTCTACCGCGGAGCTTTTCACAAATTGCAGGTGGCATGGGCGGACACATAAAGGCTGTCGAATGTGACCCGAGAATCTTGGGTATTTGTTTGTCGGAATTGTTTCGCCCATCGACTCTGCTGACATTCTACTGCGTACTTCCGCCGTCCATGTAGTGAATAGTGTGGCGAGAGGATTTGTGGGAGATATCCTCAATATTTCTTGCAGTGAAATAGACTGGTAAGATCCAGCGAGGTAGACATTTAATCGATCGCAAATGTCATCAACAATGGGCCCGGATGCCATGATTGTGCAATCGTCCGCATAAGACACAATCTCGACGCCGTCAGGAGGGGTTGGAATCGAGGACAGGTAGAGGTTAAACAGTGCCGGAGATATCACCCCGGCCTGGGGAACTCCCTGTTTAACTCTACGGGGTTTTGACTTCTTGTCCCTGAATTCCACGTACGACTGGCATCCATACATATAATTCAGAACCCAACGCTTCGTTCCTGCTGGTAGGGACGTGTTCTCGATGTCTCCTCGAATAATGTGGCATGGTTGACCGTATCGAACGCTTTCGATAGGTCAAGCGCCACGAGGACCGTCCTATGACACGGCTTGGGCTGATTAAGTCCCCTATTGATATGTGTCGAAATGACATGTAAGGCTGTCGTCGTACTGTGTACCTTACGGAATCCATGTTGATGGTGGGCAGCTGGAAAATTCTCCACAAGGCTGGAGAGGGTGTAGTGCTCAAGTGTCGCATAGTCAGACGAACCCACTGCTTGCTATGCTGGCACAGCTCCTGAAAGTAGTCAGTATGACTATCTCCCGCACGCGATGTTAAGCCGAAGCAGTTCCGTTATCCACCCACTCAAGCACCGGTTACACCTGACCGAAACCGAAGCGGTGGTGGTTCAGGTTTCGGCAGACTGAACAATACCATGGTCCGGGGGCTCCCCGGGATGCACCTTCCTCACAACACAAAAAGACGGACGAAAAAACACGTACAATGATGTGGCAAGCCGCTGTCATGGATGGGGTCCATACGGGT
>PGFW01004007.1:527-14553 GCA_003123925.1 Haematobia irritans
CGTCAGTAGATAAAACTAGTCGAATTTTCTGAATTTACAGGAATGATTTTAAATAGAATTTGGAGTGAAAATAATTTGTTAGGTTAAGTGAGCGCGTCAAACTCAAAAAAAAAAAAAAAAAAAAAAAAAATAAAAAAAAAACTATATCACATATTCCATATATAAATACAATGATTCTGTTCTTTTTCTTTATTTAAAAAAAAAGTGCTGTTGCACTGTTTTAAAACGACTGTGTACCTTTTATTGCCTATGCAAATTTTCGTGCACTTTTTAGAAATTCACAAGGGTAACGCTGCTTGGGAACTTAGCATTAATATATGAGCTAGTATTGTTGGAAACGTCTTCACATTGTGATAGAAATGGAAATTGTTAAGAAAAAAATTTTAATTTTTATTTTTTAACTTTTTTGGAAGCAGAAAGGGGCCAAAAGCAAGATGGCTTTAGGACACAACTATATCATCGCTTTTATTAAAGTTGCAAATTTTGCACTAAAAGTACTTTTAATCTTTTCTTTTCATTGTTTTTAAATATTTCTTTCACTTAAATCACAAGCATAATATTAAAATCACATCAATCGATTTCATACGGCCATTAGAGCGTAGGCTTAAACATTAACGGTAAATTGCAAATACTCGTTATTTATGATTTACGTACTTAAATGGATATAGAAGATTTACTATGTCATTAGTGGTTAAAGTTGTAGCCTACGGTAACTACGAGCTTCTGAAAGGTTAGTTTTTGTGGGACTGAAAACTAGTGGCGCGCAGGAAAAGTAATATCAATGCTGAATTAAAGAGGCCGAAGTCCAACATCATATTTTTTGCATACTTTTTAGGATTTTAAATTCAATGAAAATCAAGCCTCAAAATGGTTTATACTTAGTTTGAAATGTGCATGACTAGACATCGAGGTCAATATGTTCCAATTATTAGTACCTGATCAATTCCTGTCCAATGTCAAATCATTTTCCTTCTCTTCGAAAAAGAACAACTGTTCGAATCAATAGCCACAAGACCATCAATTTTTAACCATAATTATTAAAGTGTTGTAACCCCTAAGGTATTTCATTGAAGTGCACACTAGCAGACAGAAATTTTAATAGCATTAAAGTGTTAAAATAAGTTTTTTTTTAGAACAAAAAATAATCTCATAAACAATCCCATTAATTAGCCTGTTATCTTCAACATTTGTTGCACATTTTAGAATTATAAATTCACTAAATACAATATTTTATATACAAATAATAGCCTACTTTGAGAATAGTACAAACTTTCTCTTTAAGAACCAAAATTAAGAAAACTTTTTGCAGTAAGGCCCAATAAGAAAAATAGTGTTAGAAAAGAAAAACAGCTGCCGGTGCACATTCATGTGTGTATTTTTTTTGTGTTCACTGATATATGATTTAAATAGAAAAATGTGTTGTTGCAACATGTTGGCCTATAAAAGGAAGGGCGTGATTTTGTAGCTGCTTACGGAGTCATTGTTTTAAAATACGATTCGAATTTCTATTAAATATTTTGAAATTTCTTAATTGCAAAATTCCTTAAGATGATTGACAATTCTAGATGATACAAATTCTTATGAAATTGACAATTTCCGAATAAATAAAATTTCTGAATTGATCAAATTTCCTAATGAATGAAAAATTCCTATAATGAATGAAATTTTCCTATTTGAAATGATGTTGACAAAATCCTTATATGAATTTTGCAACATTCCGTTAGTAATTAAAAATTTTATAAAAATGAATTTTGAAAAATCCTGATAAATGACAAAATCCTTAACATTAATGCTGCATTTCTTAGATGATTTAAAAATGTCTATAAAGAATTTTTGACATCTAAAGAAATTTTTACAAAATTCTTGAAATAATTTTAAATTTGAAAGAATGAATTTTGACAAAATTTCCTGAAATGAATTGAAATTCCATAAATAAATTTTACAATTCCTTTAGAAAGAAATAAATTCCTTATAATGAAAAAATTCCTATATAAAATTAAATTGTTGAAATTCTATAGTGAAACTTGCAATCTATAAAATATTGAAAAATTTCTAATAAATTACAATTTCTATGAATTGACAAAAATTTCTTAAATGTTAAAAAACTAGTATGATTGAAATTCATATAAATTTAAATTGTTGAAATCCTAGAAGAATTTTGACAAATTCCTAAGAAAAAAACCCTAATAAATTGAATACAATTCCTAAGAAAAAAAATGAAATTGAAATTCCTATAAATAATAAAAAATCAAAGTTTGGTTAGTTACGATGTAAGGGGTTTCTTATCTTGATCCCATGTGAACTTTCTCTCTAATGATTTCTTCGATTCATGAACTTAACAATGACTTCCTTTATAGCATCAACGGGTCACATAGCTGGTTAGGCGGAAAAAAATTTTTTAATATTTTGACAAAATTTCCTATTAGAAAATGAATTTTGACAAAATTTCCTATAGAAATAAATTTTGACAAAATTTCCTATAAAATAAATTTAATATTTTACAAAATTTCCTATAGAAAATTAAATTATTTTTGAAAAATTTCCTATAGAAATAAATTTTGACAAAATTTCCTATAGAAAATGAAATTTTGCATCAAAATTTCCATAGGCAAATGAAATTTTGACAAAATTTCTCTATTATGAAATTGAAAATTTTGACAAAAATTTCCTATATAAAATTTAAATTTTGACAAATTCCTGTATGAAATTAAATTTTGACAAAATTTTTAATAGAATGAAATTTGAAAAAATTTCCTATATAAATTTAAATTGTGACAAAATTTCTTATAGAAAAAGAATTTTTGACAAATTTCCATATATAAAATGAAATTTGACAAATTCCCTGCTGAAATGAAATTTTGACAAAATTTCCTATAAGAAATTATGAACATTTTGACAAAATTTCCTATAGAAAATGAAATTTTGACAAAATTTCCTATATAAAAAATTTTAAATTGTGACAAAAATTTCCTATAGATAATTGAAATTTTGACAAAATTTCTATAGAAAATGAAATTTTTTGACAAATTTCCTATATAAATGAAATTTTTTACAAAATTTCCTATATAAATATTAAATTTTGACAAAAATTTCCTACAGAAAATGAAATTTGAAAAAATTTCCTTATAAAATAAATTTTTGACCAAAATTTTCCTATAGAAAATGAAATTTTGACAAAATTTCCTATAGAAATGAAATTTATGACACAATTCACATATAGAAAATTAATTTTGACAAAATTTCCTATAGAAATTGAAATTTTGACAAAATTTCCTATAGAAATAAAATTTTGACAAAATTAGTAACGTTACAAAATTTAAGCTAAAGTCGTTACAACATTTTAAATTCGGCACATTTATAATTCAAGCGAGTTATTGTATTTTGTGGTTAGATTGGCAACCGTGATTTCGCGGTGGCTCTTTAACCTATGGCTAAGAGATGAAAAAATACCATTTCAGCCAGTGTAGATGAAATAAGGCAATTTACAAAATAGCAAAATATGGCCAATATTACAAATGGCAAAAAGGTCATTGCTACTATCCGGTCGGCAAAGCCAGTGAGACTTAAGCAACCAAGCAGATAACTAACTGGGCTAGCAAATCCTTAAGTATCTAGAGAAATGCCAACTTTTGTAGAACAAGGAAAATGTTTAAGGATAACCAGGAGTTTGAGTTTCTCTATTTTTTTCCTACTTTAAAACTCTTCAGCTCATATTTTCTTTCCATTCCATTTGTTTCTTAGTTCCCCGACATCATAGATTAGAGATGGATTTAAATTTACGGCGACTTGAAGACAGATGGAAATTTGAAAACAGAATGCATATGGGTGATGATGAGACGGAGTGCTTAGTGTATTATTATGGGGAGCTACCTTGAAAACTCACCAGGGCTTAGTGGTAATGGTAACCAGCAACATATGCTGGCTTAGAAGACAACGGAATAGCAACACCAACAAACAACCAATAATAACATCCTTATAAAGATTGACGACGACGGAACGAAAAAAAAACATTTCATGATTTCCTCTCAGACGACTCCTTACTGAGAATCGAAAATGAACAAAACGCACCAAGCGTTTGTAAAGGAAGCAGCTGCTTTATCCCTCACAAGCGCAGCAACAGCATCCATTCTCTGTTGTTTTTAGTGTGTATGTAAGGATTTAAAAGCAAATGCTGGTTTGCTTTAATTTCGTCTTTTCCAAAGAAATTCTTTCAACAGAAATTAGCAGCTGCCTTCGTTCAAAAAACTTGTCTTAGTAGGGAAGTGGTATTTAGGATTCTTTATGAAAAATCCAGTTTTCTAAATTTGTTTTTTGCTGATGACCATGCTGGTGTATGACAATTGCCGCTGATTCAGGTTAACAATTAGCAAAAACCCCTAACACTAAACAAATTCCCAGTCATTTCTAAACAAAAAAAAAAAAAAAGACCAGAAGCCCCCCTGGAACAAAAATTGCCACCTCAAATTGGATTCCTTTTGGGTGAATTTTATTCAAATTATTCGTCCTTTCCCACTGGCTTTTCTTAAGCATATAGCCAAGGATATCACATCAAACTAATGACTATGAAATACAGAACGGAAAATATGATTGCCCAGCATAAGTCCCCCTACTTGGTTCTCAGACAACAAAAAGCAAAAAAAAAACTTGTGATTGTTGTTGACCTTATTTTTATGTAAGATTTTTTTCCCCCGTTTTTTTTCCACAAAAATACTTGAGCTAGAAATGTATGCAGATTTTGTTTTGACAATCGATGCAAATGCTTGGCAAAAACCACCAGGAAAAGTAAGCAAAAGATGTTTCCAGCATTTTGAGAACCCTAACGCTGCAGACATCGTCATCTTTCTAAAAACAGGCAGGGGGTGAATAACCCCAAAACTAATGGCAAAAAGTAGCAAGCTTAGCTCCTGTATTGGCAAGTTAAGTCATCTCCGAATATACCTTCAAGTGTCAGAAAATTATTTTTTGATAACTCGCAGCATCTATTCTCTCTATTGTGTTATTCAAATTTTCAAGTGTAGGTTTGGCCTTTTTGCAGGCAATTTTTGTGCATCCATTTGAATTTTGTGAATTTCACAAATTTAAAGTCATACTTGTCTGTGTAATCGTGAATTATGGAAGTAGAGATGGTATCCAACAAACGAAAATCTTGTTTTACGAAGCCAAATATTTTCTTGGGACCCCTTTCTTAACACAACACAGTGGGTTAGATATTTAGAAAAATCGAATGAAGTTCGTCCACTAATTTGGCGGGCGGTAGCATTAATAGTAGCAGTGGACTGAAGAGTTACTTTTACTTTTCTCTTTGTTTTAAGAGAATTTTGGTTTATTTCAAAGACTTACGTCTTTAACGGAGGGGCGCAAATTTCACAAATTCGGTTACTAAAGAAAACAATTCTTGAAGCAAAAATTATTAACTTTCTTTTAATTGAAATTTCTTTATTTTAAAGAAATGTATCCTTAATATGGTTTATCCTAAAATGTAGGTTGCATAATCATTCATATTAGGCCAAATGTTTTTTAGTGTACAAAAACAAATAAAATTTTTAAAGTTCGTAATATTTGTCATTAATGCTTAACTGAAAAATGACCGAAATTCTATCCATATTTTCAGTAAGAAAAAAAATATATTTAAAACTCACAGAAAAAAATATTACCAAAAATTTTTAATTGAATTTAAAAAAAAAATCCATTAAAAATGTAATTGGTTCAACAAATTGTTTAATTGAAACCAAACTCAATCACAACAAGTAAGTAAAGTCTAAAGTCGGGCGGGGCCGACTATATTATACCCTTACCATTTCAACTCCTTCAAATTTGTTGGGAGTTATTATGAAGGTTTTTTTTTAAATATTTATATAATTTATATACAATATGGAGACAATTTTTTGTACTTCTATAAAATCTCTAGAATTAAAATTTTAATCGGCTAACACCCTGGGATGAAACACAATGTTAGTTAACATACAAAATATGGGAAATATAAAGCTAGGCAATTTTAATGCAATTGTACGAAATAATATTTACGATTTATCGAGCGAGAAATACGTATTCGAGATAAAGGAAAATTTAAGTAATATTTAAAATTTTTGCTACAGTGGCGCTTTTACAAGGATATTGGTTAAATCTCGGCATTATATGTGGTCAATTGTGGGTTGTGATATATTATTTGGCCTAGTTTATTTAAAACTCGACCGTTTTGTGGAAAGTGTGGTATTACAGTGTGAAATATGACTACGAAATCTGAACCAATTAGATCAAAAAGCATATTAAATATATTCTCTTAGGAAACTATCGAGTCAACTGAAGAAAACTCCCATTGAAAATGGGTCTAAAATATGAAACATTCTACTCAACTCTGGTGTATATATACAAAATTTGAAGCAAATCAGGCTTCAACTCTGGCTTTTGTGCAAATCGGACGAAAGATATATATGGGAGCTATATCTAAATCTGAACCGATTTAGCTGATGTTTTGCAGGTTTTACGTGACCGACAAAACATTCAGATGTACGAAATTTGAAGAAGATCGGTTCATAAATACGTGAATTATGATCAAATCGGTGATAAATATATATGACAGCTATATCTAAATCTGAACCGATTTTTTCCAAAATCAATAGCGATTGTCTTTGACCCGAAGAAAGACCCCATGCACCAAATTGAGGACGATAGGACTTTAAATGCGAGCTGTACTTTGTGCACAAAATTACATATACAGACAGAAGGACGGACAGACAGACGGACATCGCTAAATCGACTCAGAATTTAATTCTAAGCCGATCGGTATACTAAAAGATTGGTCTATGACTATTATTTCTTGGCGTTACATACAAATGCACAAACTTATTATACCCTGTACCACAGTAGTGGTGAAGGGTATAAAAATACTTGGATAAATTAATTATGTATTGGAACAATCAATTTTTTAATTGATTTTGGGGATTGATACACTGAAAAAAAATATTGTTGTGAGGTCAAAGATTTCATGTCTTTAAAATACGAATGCAAATTTTGCTTAGCATAGAAGACGCATTTCTCTAACATAAAGTTTTTTCCTTGTCCAAAAGTCGATAAACTTTTCAATGAAGTCGTATTGCCCTTATAATTAATTGATTTCACATATAAATGGGTATCATAACATGAAAGAAAAAATGTTTGGGCTAAGGTCAACTTAACTTTAATAATTCAGAAAAATCGGAGTCAACTTCCAGAAAAAAACCGGAAGTTGACTCGATTTTAAAGGACCTTGAAGGCATATGAAGAAAAAAAAAGCTGAAAAAGGAAAAATTAAAATTTGCTTCCTAGAAGCAAGTACACAAAACCAAATTTTAAAAGAGAATTGTGTCTTAAAAGTATCCTTACTTAAATTATCCGCTTCTTTGGCTCGGAATCATTTCCAAAATTTTTAAAGTAATTTTGTGTATGCTTTTTTTGTACAAGTGTACTATCATTTCTGTGTTTGAAGACATTTCAATTAAAATTTTATTGTATCAATTAATTTCGTGATTGAAGACAAACAATTTTTTTCTGTGCTGTTACATAATTAATAGATTTGTGTTCTGTACACTTAAAGTTTATTTGGATCCAAGGATTTGGACTTTACCTTAAAGATTTTGGTATTAGTTCCTAGCCAAGGAAACAGCTTCTTCAAAATAAAGAGTTTTCTTTTCTTGGAAGCTATAGAATATTAGGAAACAGATCTCCTTCATCACAATAGTGATGCTGTTACAATACATCCCACTGTGTCAAAATAAAGCCTTACTCTGTGGAGAATACAAGAAAACTACCATAAACTTTATTTGAATTGGTTGACGCCAACTATTATCATTGCAAGTTTTCGGCCCTTCTGACTCTTGAACAATAACAGAAGCAGGCAAGTAAATTAACCATAATGAATAGCACAAACTTGGAAGTATGAATTCAAATCGTTGCTAAATGAGGACGAAAGGAGAGCAATTAGTCACTGAAATGAATCATTGGCTAGCAACAATGGGATTTGCAAAGGTTCACAAAAGACGAAAACGTAGAAATTGGACCATTTGGAAAATTGAAATTATACCATTTACTAGATTACAGAAAGGAGAATTAAGAGCATTTATAGGAATACAATAGAAGGAAGCTAGCCAGAGTAAAAAAAGACTATGTCAGACGTGCCAGATTTGGCACTATGAACACCCGGGTTCCATTTCAGACTAGGGCACAAGCACTATGAAACAAGTAAGTAAAGTCTAAGTCGGGCGGTGCCGACTATATTATACCCTTAACCCCTATGTTAGGCCAAAATTTGTGTTACCATCTCAACTATTTCACATTTGCTGGAAGCTATATAACATAAAGAGACAATTTTTTTACTTCTACAAAATCTCTAGAATTAGAATAATAATATTCTGCTATCATATGCGAATTTCACGTAAATGGCAGTTATAAGTTGGCCCCCACCTGTCATATGAGTGCAAATCGGACGGAAGATATATATGGGAGCCATAACTAAATCTGAACCGATTTCAACCAAATTTGGCACAATTACCGATACTACCAAACCGATACTTGTGCGAAATTTGAAGCAAATCACGGCAAAACCCTGGATTTTGAGGCCATATAAGTTCAAATCGGACGAAAGATATATATGGGAGCTATATCTAAATCTGAATCGATGTTGACCATATTTGGCACATACAATAGTATCGTTAAAAGTACCGCTTGTGCAAAATTTGAAGTAAGTCAGGGTAAAACTCTGGCTTCTGGGACCGTATTAGTCCATATCGGGCGAAAGATATATATGGGAACTATATCTAAATCTGAACCGATTTCAACCAAATTTGGCGCGCATAGCTACAATGCTAATTCTACTCCCTATGCAAAATTTAAACTAAATCGGAGCAAAAAATTGGACTCTGTGGGCAAATGAGTGTAAATCGGGCGAATGCTATATATGGGAGATATATCCAAATCTGAACCGATTTCAACCAAATTTGGCACGCATAGCTACAATGCTAATTCTACTTACTCCCTGTGCAAAATTTCAACTAAATCGGAGTTAAAAATTGGCCTCTGTGGTCATATGAATGTAAATCGGGCGAAAGCTATATATGGGAGATATATCCAAATCTGAACCGATTTCAACCAAATTTGGCACGCATAGTTGCAATGCTAATTCTACTCCCTATGCAATTGGCCTCTGTGGGCAATTGAGTGTAAATCGGGCGAAAGCTATATATGGCAGCTATATCTAAATCTGAACCGATTTTTTCCAAAATCAATAGGGATCGTCTTTGAGCCGAAACAGGACCCTATACCAAATTTTAGGACAATTGGACTAAAACTGCGAGCTGTACTTTGCACACAAAAATACATCAACAGACAGACAGACAGACGGACATCGCTAAATCGACTCAGAATTTAATTCTAAGACGATCGGTATACTAAACGATGGGTCTCAGACTTTTCCTTCTTGGCGTTACATACAAATGCACAAACTTATTATACCCTGTACCACAGTAGTGGTGAAGGGTATAAAAATTGTTATTAATTATAACTTCTTCGTATTTATCAGTGAGATGGCTGAACAGTTTTTCACAAACATTCAGTACATATGGATATTTTAGCCTTAATATTTTTGTCATGTACAAACTCTCCATAAGTGGTGTCTCTTGTTAAGTAAATTGATTATTAAAATTTGGACAATAAAAAAAGTATTAACCGTCTTTTTTTACCGGAAATTTTCTGCAGTTTTCTAATAGCAGCTTACTCTTGCAAATTTCGTAATTTTCAGATTACAATCCCACCAGAATGCCCATACAATATTGTGAACAAAAAGTTGTACTCAAACTCATCACAGAAATATTTGTTAAAATAACAAAATGACAAGGGGGAATCCTTTTTACAATCAGAAACGTCGCCAGCATTATTGAGAGGGGATAATCCACCACTGAAAATCTTCTTGGTGTTCGGTCGAAACTGGGATTGCACCAAGGTGCTATCCAGCTTAGATTCGGAAGCCAATAATCCCATATCAACAGAACAACACACGCCAAAAAGTACTTTCCTCTCAAACGAAATTTTAGACCAACAAACATATGGTTTGGAAATTTCTGTTCGCAGTAAAAAAGTTTGTTTGGTAGAAAGGTATAGTATTTTTGTGATAAACTTTTACATCTTTAACAGAATGTTAAAATTTTCTGGCTAATTCTATCGTTTCCATATCTATCTCAATTCTACATGATTTATATATTTCTCGCCACTTTTTATCCTGTAATACAAAGAATGAAAAACCAAATATCAGAAATCATTTCCCAGTAAAAAAATCGTCGCCAAAAAAGTGGTGAAAATGTTCTTTTTGGATCCGGAAGTAACACTGCAAAATTGGCGCAGGAGCGATGAATTTAACACGGGCTTGTCATAGGATGGATGTCCACCATTTCAACAGCCGTTGCACCGAATTTGCATCACTTCTTACTCTGTGATTCAAATCCAGTGTTTTGGATGTGAATTAAAAAATGTTGTCATATTTTGACAAATAAATAATTTTTATAATTTTTTTATGAAACGTTTGAATTAAAATATTTTGAAAAATTCGCAATATTTCTTGAATGGATTTTGAATTTTTTTTTCGGTAATTCATTTCCATAATTTGTACCATTTTAATAAAGCTTACTCTGTTTTTTACCTTTTTAAAACAAAAAAATTAAATTTATGCAATAAAAATAAGAAAAAACGAGTTATAAATAATTGAATTAAAAGAACTTCCTGTGTAGTTGAAATAAAGAACATCTTTGGGAGTACATCTTTTGGAAGTGCTTTTAAAGTTGTGCCTGTGGAAGAACTTCAAAAATTTTTTTGCTGGGTTTTAAATTGTATCTTTTGCCCGGTCGAATAATCGATTTAGAGACAATTCTTTTTGTATGGCATTGGGCCATGTATCTCTTATACGAATCAATACACAAACATCACATGCAGATCTATTTATAGACAAGTTTGTAATACACCCACAAGCGCATTTAAAGAAACTTCGTTTAATTAATACAAAGAAGTTTAGTTGCAAACGTCTAATGCTCGGTTTCATACAAACGATGAAATTTTCGGGTAGAAGAAGAAAAACGGAAATAACCGTCATTGTTCTGGTTTACGAATTCGCAAAACGTAAAACTCTCCTCCGTCTTTATTTTAACAATATGTAATACGATATTTTTACAAACTATTCATGGCAAAAACGTATGGGTTGATGAGTTATTGGCAATTAAAAATTTGAACAGGGGGGAATATATCTTTTCCCGTACAATTTCGAAAGGGCAAAGGTAGGATGTGTGGTGTGGCATAGAACTATATTTACAACGAAATATCACGCAGTGTAATATTTAATAATTATGACAATTTCTTCAAATTTAATGAAATCGTTCTCAAATTGTTTGACTACTTGTATCTTGACTACAAAGCAAAAAATAGGAGATGTTTTTAAATATTTTATTTTAAAAACGTTTTAGAGTTGAAACGTAGCATAATTTGTACTTGAAGCCGAGCCTAAAATTTTAACTTTAAATTGTCATTAACACGTTTTTAAAGGATTTTGATAGCACATGAAGAAAAACGCTGACAAATCGTATACATAAAAATTTGTTTCCTAGAATCAAGTACGCAAAAGTTGCAGGAATTTCAATTTCACGGTTGTTCAGTTCAGGAGATGAATTGTGCTTAGATTCCCAGCAAAAAAAAAATTGGAAGTTCTTCAAGGCACAACTTTAAAGCACTTTCAGAAGATGTACTCCCAATAATGTTCTTAATTTAAACTATACAGGAAGTTCTTTTCATTCAATTTTTATAACATGCTTTTTTCATTTGTAATGGGGTAATTTTAACTTTTTTTTGTTTCAAATAGGTTAAAAATAGAGTAAGAATTCATAAAATGGTACAAATTATTTAGATTTTGTCGAACAAATTCTAAATCCGATCTCCAAAAATTGTGCATTTTTGAAAATATTTGAGTTCAAACGTTTCAGACAAGCGTTAGAATTCATTAAAAGTTTAAAAAAAAATATTAAAATTATTTATTTGACAAAATACCGCAGAATTTACATCCAAATATTGAATTCGGATCACACCTAAAGAAGTGATGCAAATTCAGTGCAACGGCTGTTGAAATGGAGGACTTCCGTACTATGACAAACCCATGTAAAATTCATCGCTTCTGCGTCAATTTTGCACCACTTCCGGATCCAAAAAGAACATTTTCACTACTATTTTGGCGACGCTTTTTTTTGCTGGGTTCCAGAATGAGTAATTGATAATGTTTATAGTAGCCAGGGTCCCCTTAATAGGGATATATTATGTTGTCGTCCGAACCTTAAGCCATACCAGCGCAAAAAAAAGCGTCGCAGAAATAGTAGTGAAAAGTGTCTTTTGGATCGGAGAGTGGTGCAAAATTGGCGCAGAGAGCGATGAATTCAACAGCCGTTGCCCTGAATATGCATTACTTCTTTAGGTGTGATCCGAATTCAGTGTTTTGAATGTGAATTAAAGAATTTTGTGATATTTTGACAAATAATTATTTTTTTTATGATTTTTAATGCATTTGACGCTTGTATGAAACCTTGACCTCAAATATTTTCAAAATTTCGTAGTTTCTAGAATGAATTTAGAATTTTTTTCGACAAAATTTAAATAATGTGTACCATTTTATTAATTCTTAATCTGTTTTTAACATATTTGAAAGAAAAAAGTTAAAATTGTCCTTAAAAATATGAAAAAGGCGAATTATAAAAAATTGAATTAAAAGAATTTCCTGAGTAGTTAACATAAAGAACATCTTTGGAAGAACATTTCTGGAAGTACTTTTAAAGTTGTGCCTTTAGAAGTACTTCCAAAGGCACAACTTTAAAAGTACTTCCAGATGATGCACTCCCAGCGATGTTCTTTATTTTAACTACCGCAGGAAGTTCTTTTAATTCTATATTATACTTGGTTTGTTCAACTTTTAGATGGTAATGTTATTTTTTTGTTTCAAATAGTTAAAACAGAGTAAGAATTCATAAAATGGTACAAATCATTTCAAATTTTTTCGAAAAAATGTTAAATCAACTTGAAAAATTTGTGAATTTTTGAAAATATTTGAGGTCAAACGTTCCGACAAGCGTTAGAATCCATTAAATAAAATTATAAAATTATAAAAATTATTTATTTGACAAAATATCTCAGATATTTTTAATTTACATCCAAAACATTGAATTCGGATCACACCTAAAGAAGTGATGCAAATTCAGTGCAACGGCTGTTGAAATAGAGGACTTCCATCCTATGACAAGCCCATGTTAAATTCATCGCTTCTGCGTCAATTTTGCACCACTTCCGGATCCAAAAAGAACATTTTCATTACTTTTTTGGCGACGCTTTTTTTGCTGGGTAGTTATAGATAGCCATAATTGGCCATGTTAATAATAATATCAATGGAATTAATATGTATTTATCTGAATTTAGTATTTTTCTAGTGATGTATAGAATTAAGATTTACTAAAATGGCGGTACACTATTATTGGCCTCGTTTGGCTTATTGTATTGTCTCAATAAATTGTCTCAATTTAAAAGAGAATTGTGTCTTAAATGTATCCTTACTCCAAATTTCCGCTGTTTTTGCTCGGAATAAATACCAAAATCATTAGAGTAAAAACAAAATCTTTGGCACCGGACAAGTTTTTTGTTTAGTGTATAGACGACTCCGCGGAAAAATCAGATTCCAATATAGTATATTTATTTACTGTTATATTATCAAGAAGGCAGAAAAGGACATCAGTCTCTATGCGGCCAATATCTATCGGCCAATACGTGCAAACTTCAAATTAACAAACTAATTTGTTCAAAATTTCGGGAAAATAGTACCGTGGTATTAAAAGTTATATTGAGATGACACCAAAAAGACGAACGGAAGGACAGACATTTATCCGTACATCATCTTAAAATATCGCCCTGAAACTAAAATGGTTGGAACTATTGTAGGCTGATGATTTCCATAAAGTCCATTCGCGGTATCAAATAAGGT
>PGFW01004010.1:30366-45369 GCA_003123925.1 Haematobia irritans
ATAAATATTCTACAGATTTCTTTCCTCCCGGATGTCATTAGAGTAATCGATTTTTTCTAGAGTTTTTTGTAAACTTTCCTGATAGATAGGCCAAAACAAAGAAGTGTCTATTTGCTTCACGTAGTCTTCTAACAGTTTTAGTACAGGATCCCAAATTATCTTGAAATTATGATGTAACAAACCCAGCAGAAATCGAATGCAGTCTAACTTAGTGGTTTCAATTTCAAACGATTTGAACAACTCGGCTTGTGGCTCAAGTTTTTGTAGCAGCAATAACTGCTCTCTGTAATTGTGAACATTGGGTTCGATTAACTCTGCCTGGTAAAATATATGATAAGGGGTTTTTGTTTCTTGGCCCTTGTGTAGAATAGTCAGTGAGTGGCAGGACAAGAGACGCATATTGTGATCATGATGCTGTAGCATGTTGGCTAATGATATTTTAATATCAGCGTCATTCTTGAACAATTTTGGATTTTTATAAATCAACAGATCCAAACATCGAGTACATTTCTGTATTCCAAATTTTTCAGTAAAATTGGTTTCAGCAAACTGCATACATCTTTTGATGGAGAGGAATTCAATTGGCATTCAATTTCAATAAGCAGTGTTAGGATATTCAGATACTTTTGCTTCGTTTGATGAATTTAACTCCTTGATTACACACCCCATTAGATATTCCACACGCCTTTGTATATTCTCAACTTTTAATCCTTTCAGATGTGGTGCTAAAATGAGTAGAAGTAATTGTTGCTCGATCATTGCATGATTTAGGTCCATGACTGCAATATTATCTTTAATTTTTTCCAATGTTTCCAAAGAGTTCACTTTTATTTCCATTGGCTTCCAGTGTTGTATAGCAACAGCATTGAAATTGAGGGGATGCTTTTTCAAAACTACTTCGGCCATCAATTCCATAGATTGCAAATCAAAGTTACTTTCGAAATATTGGACAAGGGAAGGCAAGATAAATATATCAAACTGAACGTGCAATGCCATGGCCAAAACAAAACTGTCGTATATATCTCGTTGTTTAATACTCAATGCTTTCTTTAACAAACGACTTGTATCCAACTGAGTTACCAACGAAGAGCCCGATAGCAATATAGTGGTAATAATCATGGTGGATAGACTCAATGTTTCATCCGAATCATTTTCTTGTGGAGCATTTCCGATTATCCGTAGGATGGTAACCACAAGTAAATCCATGTCCGTAAGATACCGGCATTCTTTGTACTCTACAACCTGTAGAGCTATTCTCATTAAACATTTCAAATTGGACACATTTTTGCTACAATCGGCGACCAAACAAAGTTTCGTCCAGAACAATGACATTTGCGCTGGTGTAATAAATTTCAAGAGTTGTGATATAGCATATTTTACTATGTCATGAAGCAGTTCCAATTGTTGGCTTTTGATATTCTTATCTCCAACTAAAGCTTCAAAGATAAACTGCAAAAAATCACCTGCCATTGAATGAAATTGGCCCTTAACTCCACGCATTATTTCAAATAGCAAACGACCACAACCCTGGATACTTTCAATTTGCTCCAGCGCCACTGTGGCCAGTATGAATTGAAGAAATTTGTCATAGTCTCTTACATCGCGGGCAATAAATGAGAAACACTCAACAGCAAAGTTAGTGACATGTTCCTCGTACCGCCGTTCATCCAGTAACGGCAAAATGCTATGGAAGACTACCCCAATGTTCCGCTTCAAGTGGGGTTTTAATGTCTTGAATAAATACGCAAGGCAAACCAGTGTCCATTCCAATTGCTCAGCATCCTTGGTATTGAGTAGGCAAATTAATCTATCCAAAACCCTTTGAAAGTAGGGATAGAATTCTTCACGCAAATCTCTGGCCAATACATAGAGCAACTCCAAAAGTGGCTGTAATGAAAGATTCGTTGCACATGACAACTTGTCCAGAAGTATGTCCACCACAAAATCTTTTTGATGCAACAATTGAGGTAAAGTGACAATCCTCAGAACCTTTCTCGTAAACTGAGAGAATTCCGTAGACAAATTTAAAACCATCCATTTTTTTAGTGTTTGGTGGAAATAAGTTTCATTGTCCTCGCATAATTCTTCATTTTCATGGCCAATGTGATACAAAGCCAAACTTCTTAAATCGATCTCGTTAACACGTTCAGCGAAACTTTTAAACTGAAAGATGATCACATTAGGAAAGTCATGCGATGTAACTGATTATACTTACTTGAAATGTGTTTGATTTTTTACTTTTTTCACCAAAGTCACCCATGATTCCTGCTTGATTTATTTATATTTTATTTAATAATTTTCCATCAATTGTTGCAACCGCACATTTTCAGAAGTACATTTTAAAATGATAAAATACAATAGCAATGATGCCAGATTCCGTTGAGATCAAATTCCCAGAAAAGACCTCAATTACAGTATTTCACAAATATGATTTATTTTGTGTCCTAGTACAATTTTATATCGAACCTTCATCAAGAATTAGTAATAATAGTAGATAACATGTAAAATTAAATAAATACTGCTTTTTATTTGGATTAGGTACTCTTAAAAGTTTATCCTTATTTTCGACGTGCTTTTAATCACATTCATATTACGATTTGATGAAGAAAACGAATTAAGTGGTAAACTCTTCCTATGCGTGCACGTGTTCTATTGTAAACAAACACTACAAGATATAGACACATAGCTGGCGAAGTGAAAAAGGCTAAACGATGCTAATTTTCTTATGTTATATTAAAAGAGAGAAGAAAAAACTTATCTCATAGAAATTTGCAATTTCGATTTTTGTTTCCAATATGAAACCACGAACTTAGTACCAGCTTTTAAAAAAGTTATCCGCGGAACCCCAACAAACACAAGGATGAACATTTTTCATAGCGTAACGCCATATCAATTTGATAGTGAATCCCATTCATACATTAAATCACAAGCCTGCAAATTGCTTGCTTTCAAGAAATGGGTTCAATAGGTTTGAAGCATTAAAAATGAGATTTATAGCCTGTTTCTGTATGTCGAACCGAGCTCTATCGATCGACTGAAATGGAAAAAAAAACAGTCTGAATTTTAACCCAATACACGTTTATTCAGCTGGTCTTTGTCAATGCTTTAGTGATCGATAACTCGTTCGACACAAACAGTGCCTGTGAATGAGAAACAGCTGATTTTGGTTATAAATTTCAGCTGTTTGTTTTCCATTTCAATTCGATCGCATAGAGCTCCTTCGACATACAGAAACAGCTGTCAGTCGATCGATTATGAAGCTCGTGTCGACATACCAGAAAAAACAGGCTGTTAGTGTGAAAATTGTGATAATAGTGAGAAATTGCTTGCCTAACGTGTTGAATCTACTGTAAGGGTAATGTCGATTTCTCAACAATTTCTCGAAACTGGATTCTAATCTAATTCTTGGGTTGAAAAAATGGTTGAAAAGCTTATTGAAATAAGCATTTCTCCAATGCTTTTGTTTTATGATGACAGTGTTCGTTTTCTACATATCCATAGTATTGGCCACATTATAAGTTAAGTCGAAGGCATAATCGAATTTGCTCCTTGTTTATGGATCGAAACACATCTGTCGATTTATTAGTCATCGCCGAACTATTCAGTATCGAATGGCCGCACTTAAGATCTCTACAAACACAGAGATTCCGTTCCGAGATTAAATCTTATACTCTGGACGGCGCATAAAACTAAACGACGTACAAATCATATCTCCGCATGTGACTACATAAAACAATTAATCACCACTTTGTTTGTCTAGCCAAATCTAGTTCTGCCTTTATTTTGCTTCTAATAGCCTTGTACTTTTGTCAAACAGAGCAGTCAAACAATTTACATTTTTTTACTGGGTGACATAAGTTGCTTAAATAGTAATGGTTTGTAACGTTGTGTATTATATGGCTGCAAATTATTTTAAGTTTCATACAATTCTGGTTTTTAGGGTCCTCGTTCACGTAGCCGCTCTCTTACCCCTCGAGGTTCTTATAGCCGCTCGCCGGATAACAGACGCGGTCACCGGTGAGGAATTATTAAAGTTTTTGCAACAAAATCTTATTTATTGTTTTTTGTAGACGCTCATACAACCGGGAACGATATTCCGACAGTGTATCCAAGCACCGGCATCCTCCCTCACCACCACCACTACCGCCAGGAAGAAGCCATGGCTCCCGACGACGTTCTGTTGATAATCGTCGTAGTCGTTCTAGGTAAGTGTTTGAATAGGATGCCCTAAATTGAGGTCTTAGGTTTGGATTTTTGCCTCTTATTAAATTTGAAAATCTCCAATATATAGAATACGACTTAGAACACAAAAATAATTGTACATAATGTGTATTTAGGGAATATCAATGCAACAAATTTTATATAACACGACAACTCAATTCCCCTTGAAGAAGAATGCCCAAATTCGAATTAATATTTCCAAGAAATTTTCAATATCAAAGATCAAGAAAATTGTGATTTTTTATTCCTAGCCATTTTGTGAGCTGTTTGATTATTACTTGTGTTTTTTTGTTTTCTATTCGATGAAGATCGGAATCTCCACGTTATAACCGCCGCAATTTCAACACAAAACCCCGTTCACGGACTCGATCACGATCACCATATAATAGAAACCACCGCAATAATAGAGTAAGCATACAATTGTTGAACACATTTTTGGGATAACAAAAGCCGCGGGAACGTCCTGTCTGTTTACAAATGAGAACAAAAAATATGTTATTTAGATAATGGGTCCAATATACATAGTTAAATTTGGCTGTCTTTGCAGTGGAGCTTAAATTGGCATTATTTACAAATTACATAAGGGATTATGATTGGTCCACCCATAATTGCATTAAATAACGACATGTTTCTTGAATGTAACTGGCATGCCTTTTACTTTGGTCAAAATACTCTTGAATCAAAGTTCATTTAATGCAGTTTTAATTTTGTTTTTATAGCCTCCTTTAAAAATCTTTTTTTTTCATATGTATTTCGAATGAAAAAATGGATTATGAGGCAGTTAATTAATTAATCAATGAAACGTACCTCCGCATCAATTACTACTTGTATTCGTTCAATGGGTCCAAATTTTCCGAAAATTTCTCTTATGTGTTGCTGTGTGGTGTTAACATTCAAACCGAAAACGCCAAGACATCGGCATGGAGAAGGTTTTTCCTAAATCAGAAAAAAAATACATTTGCAATTATCCCAAAAATGTGTTCAACAATTGTATGCTTACTCTATTATTGCGGTGGTTTCTATTATATGGTGATCGTGATCGAGTCCGTGAACGGGGTTTTGTGTTGAAATTGCGGCGGTTATAACGTGGAGATTCCGATCTTCATCGAATAGAAAACAAAAAAACACAAGTAATAATCAAACAGCTCACAAAATGGCTAGGAATAAAAAATCACAATTTTCTTGATCTTTGATATTGAAAATTTCTTGAAATATTAATTCGAATTTGGGCATTCTTCTTCAAGGGGAATTGAGTTGTCGTGTTATATAAAATTTGTTGCATTGATATTCCCTAAATACACATTATGTACAATTATTTTTGTGTTCTATTGTCAATACTTCCAGTCGTAATTCAATATTGGAGATTTTCAAATTTAATAAGAGGAAAATCCAACCTAACCTCAATTTAGGGCATCCTATCAACACTTACCTAGAACGACTACGACGATTATCAACAGAACGTCGTCGGGAGCCATGGCTTCTTCCTGGCGGTAGTGGTGGTGGTGAGGGAGGATGCCGGTGCTTGGATACACTGTCGGAATATCGTTCCCGGTTGTATGAGCGTCTACAAAAAACAATAAATAAGATTTTGTTGCAAAAACTTTAATAATTCCTCCACCGTGACCGCGTCTGTTATCCGGCGAGCGGCTATAAGAACCTCGAGGGGTAAGAGAGCGGCTTCGAGAACGAGGACCCTAAAAAATGGAATTTATGAAACATTAATATAATTTGCACCATATATAAACAACGTTACAAACCATTATATTTAGCAAACTTATGTCCTCAGTAAAAAATGTAAAATTGTTTGACTGTTGTTGACAAAGTTCAAGCTTGACAGCAAAATAAAGGCAGACTAGATTTGGCATAGACAAGACAAAGTGGTGATTAATTGTTTGTATGGTAGTCACATGCGGAGATATGTTGTACGTCGTTTAGGTTTATGCGCCGTCCAGATTATAAGTTATTCCGGACGGAATGTCTGTGTTTGTAAAGAATCTTACAGTGTGGCCACTCGATATGAATAGTCGGTGATGACTAAATAAGGTTAATCTTGTTCTTGGAGTCGACCACCGCCCCATAACCGGAGGAAAGAGACCCTCCCACGGCCAGACTAGGGTAGTTTTGGCCCAATTAAGATGCAGGCAAGTGCCAGGGCCGCCTCAACTCCTACTTATCCGGGTGATTGATAGCCAGCGTATGCTGACGTTTGTCATTTGGCAAACCAAGGGCCACACGCACACGTGCCGTCATCTTTTCTCTCGCGCCCCCAGAACCAACCCGGACTTACCACGAGCATACTCTGGACACACCCAATCTTTTAGTCCAGAGTTCTTTTTGATCTGCCAAACAAGGCTGAGTGTACCAAGGCGTATAACATGTAATGGATGAGATCACAATAAACTGTTTACAACAACAACTAAATAATCGACAAATGTGTTATCGATCCCATAAACAAGGAGCAATATCGATTATGCCTTCGGACTTAACTTATAATGTGGCCAATCTATGGATATGTTCGAACACGAACACTGTCATCCCTCAATAAACACAAACATTTGAATAAATACAAAATTCAATAGAATTTTCAAGACATTTTTTCAGAGATTAGCGTAATATTCAAGTTTGAGAAAAATTGTCTGAGAAAATCCCGTTCTTCCAACAAAAACAGACATTACCACTCAAAGCCTAAAATTCAACACAATAGGCAATAATTTCTCAATTGTAAATTCCTTCAAATTGAATGCAATGCGCTACTCATATAAATTTCATCAAACATGTTTTCAATGCTGATAAAAAAAAAAAAATTTAGGCATTATATTGCGAATACTTTCAACCAACAATTTGTTTTGTAAAAGTCAATCCTGTTCTAACTGAAAGTCAAATTTACTAAATTCTAGAGATTTTTTGCTTAAATTTTATTATTTTTTTTCGTTAACAAATATAATAAATCTTAAAAAATAACATTAATAATATATATAATAAATATATTATAATACCAAACAAAATGTAATTATCTTATTAAACCGTATTAATAAATAAAACTATGAATAACAAACTTTTAATATCTTAAACATTTTACATGTATAATACCATTTCCTCCATAATTGTTTGGCTTGTCAAATAACTAATAATTAATATGCTGGCAATTTGAATAATTACTATCGGAGGCAACTGCTGGTTCTTGTTGTGTTAGAATAGATTCCAGCAAGAGGACAATCACGAAAAATATCAAACTTTGATGAACGGGGAATGTAAATTGATGTAATGCACATTTTCATCCAGAAGTTCTTGATATAAGGAATTGTTTTTGCACTTTGTTTTAATTTGGTTGCACCTTGTTAAGTTTTTCCTGAAAACTTTTCTTTGTTGTTCCGCGTTCATCGGTTTTTCGATCGGCCAACATCTTCCAAGAATATACCATCAATGATTTTAGGTTTTCTTGCAAAAACAATCGAGTTTTTGTGATTTCCATTATGTTTTCACTTGTCACTCTTTTATTTTGACTTTACATTTGTTATTTCTTCCAACTGACCACGGTACTTCGTGCATTTCCTCAAGAACGTTGGTGCTTCACAAAATTGTTGTTATTAAAATACTGGCAATTTTCAGAAACTTGAATGACGCAGATAATTGAATAAAATTTCGCCGCAATTTCAATTCATAAAATAAACAGCAAATTAAACCGATGATGCGATGTAAGTTAAAACTATCGATGTGATGGCCGAATTATACATCCAAGTAGTTGTTGACATGATAAAGAATAAATACCAAGTTTTTTTTGGTTGCCACTTTTGATTTATGGAAACTTTTCTTCTCTGATAAGCCACTATCATTTTTCATCGGACCAGTCTCTTAATGTTCCAAGAATCAGCATCCGTACAACAAATATTTTAGTTGTCTGCAAAGAGATTTGAATTTTCTAGTGACTTACCTGTAAAGTTTTTCATTTCGTGTTTTAGTTTTACTTACGCAAATTATTAAAGGCAATTTCAATTGCATTATTAAAAAATTTCCACAACATATTTTGTATTTCTTCCACGAACTTGTTGTCCAAAGTGAGTAATTGATAACCATGTAGGTTTTTTTCTGTTGCATTTCAGGTAAGTGTTTTGCAAAGTTTTCTCCAATATCTTCAAGCACATTTTCAAAGTTTTCGGTCAACCATTTTTGCCAAATTGGTTGTAATTCGCAAAACAATTTGAAGATGAGCCTGTTTCAAGTCCAAGTTGAATTTATGCTTTGAAAATCTATATTTTACCCTCAAACTGAAAAGTGTGTTGCATTTGAAAAACGCTCATCCATGTGTTTATTCGGGTCCCCAATAACACAAAGCATTGGAGAAATGCTTATATTCAATCGCTTTCAAAACATTTTTTTCAAAGAGAATAGATTAGTAATTCAAGTTGAGAAATTGTTGAGAAAATCGACCATTTAACCCTTCTACAGTAGAGTTTGCAACACAGTTAGCAACAATTTCTCAATATATTATCAACAAACTTTTCAAAATCTAAAATCTCATTTTAATGCTTTCAAAACCATATCCCCAATAAACAGCAAACGTTTTGAAAAATAATAAATTCAAATAATTTTTTCCAAAACATATTCTTTTCAAAAGGCATTAGGGTAATAATTCAAGTTGAGCAATTGTTGAGAAAATCGCGTTCTCACAAAAACAGACATTACCCTACCAACAGTAAAATTCAACACAATAGCCAATAATTTGCTCAATTAGTAATCCTCAAATTGAAATGCACACGCTACTCAAAATAATTTGCTCAAAGCAGTTTTTTCAACGTGAGAAAAATAAAAAATTAGCATTGTTGCGAATACTTTCAAAACCACAATTTTGTATGAAAGTCAATCCTAAGTTCTAACTGAAAGTCAATACTATAATTTCTAAGGATTTATGTAAATTTGATATTGTTTTTTTCTTAACAAATATAATAATCTTAAAAATAACATTAATAATATATATAAAAATGATAATCCAAGAAGTGTAATTATCTTATTAAACGTATAATAAATTAAAACTATGAATACAACTTTTAAAATATGCGTTAAAACATTTTTACACGGTATAATTCCATTTCTCTATAATGTTGGGTTACAAATAAACTGAGTTAATTATATTGCTGGCAATTTGAAATAATTACTATCGAGGAACTTGCTGGCTTGTGTGTTAGAATAGATTCCAGCGCAAGAGAAATTCACAAATATTCAACCTGATGACGGGATGTAAATTGAATGTTAATGCACATTTTCATGCCCAGAAGTTCTTTGATATAGGAATTGTTGCACTTTGTTTTAGAGTTGTTGCACTTTATAAGTTTTCTGAAAACTTTGCTTTGTTGTTTCCTTCATTGGTTTTTCATCGGCCAACATCTTCGCAAGATAATCCATCCCAATGATTTTTAGTTTTCTGCATAACAAATCGGAGTTTTGTGATTCCATTATGTTTCATTTCACTTTTATTTTGAACTTACCAATTTGTATTTCTTCCAACTGACCACGTCTTCGGATTTTCCTCAAGAAAGCGTTGGTGTTTACAAAATTGTTGTTATTAAAATAACTGCAATTTTGTCAGGAACTTGATGACCAGATAATTGGAGATAAATTGTCCAGCAATGTTCAATTCACAAAATAACAAATTAAACCGGTGATGCGGATGTAAATTAAACTATCCGCGATGTGGATGCGAATTATCATCGCCAGTTAGTTGTTGATATGGAAAAGCATAACATACCAAGTTTTTTTGGTTGGCACTTTGATTGTAATGGAAACTTCTTCTTTCTCGAGTAGCCACTACCATTGGTTTCATGCGGCCCAGGCCCTCTTAATGTGTGCCGAAGAATCAGCATCCGAAATATTTTAGTCTTCTGCCAAAGAGATTTGAGTTATAGCTGACTTCGCTTTAAAGTTTTCATTTCGTGTTTTATTAATTTTAGCTTAACGCAAGTTATTATAAGCAATTGTCAATGTGAGTTATAAGAAAAATTTCCAGCATTTTTCTGTATTTCTTCCACGAACTTTTTGTCCAAAGTAGTATTAAGAAACGCAGTGTGGTTTTTTCGTTTGCATTTCAGGGTAGTGTTTTGTAACGTTTTCTTCAATTATTCTAACAACACATTTTCAAGTTTTTCGTCCAACATTTGCCAAAATGCGTTGCTATTTCGCAAACGCAACCTTGAAGGATGTATTAAGATGAGCTTTTCAAGTCAAGTTGAATTTATGTTGGAAATATATATTTTAACCCTCAACGTGAAGAGGTGTTGCATTGAAAACACGCTCATCGCTGTGTTTATTGGGATTGCGACAAATTTCATGAAAGGCAAGCAATCTTAACAAGGCATTTGATTTAATGTTGAAGCATGGGGATTCGACTATCAAAATTGATATGCGTTACTATGAAAAATGTCACGCCTTGTGTTTTTGGGGTCCTGATAAACTTTTTAAAGAAGCTGGGTACTAAGTTCGTTGGTTTCACTATTGGAAACAAAATCGAAAGTGCCAAATTTCTATGAAGATATAAGTTTTTTTCTCTTTGATATAACATAGGAAATTTGCATCGTTTAGACGCGCTTCGGCGCAAGCGTATGTGTTCATTTTCTAGTTGTTTGTTTACAAATATGAAACACGTGCACGCAGTAGGAAGGAGTTTGTACGCACATTAATTCGTTTCTTCATCAAATTCGGTATATGAATGTGATTATATGCCAACATCGAAAATAAGGAGCAAAGTATTAACGAGATACTAATCGCAAATAAAAAGCTGTATTTTATTTAATTTTACATATTGATCTTACTATTATTACTAGATTCTTGATGAAGTGTGATATATAAATTGTACTAGGACACGAAATAAATGCATATTTGTTGAATACTGTAATTGAGGTCTTCTCTGGGGATTTGCATTCTCAAAGGAACTCTGCAATCAATTGCAATTGTATTTTATTCATTTTAAAAGTGTACTCTTGAAAAATGTGCGGGTTGCCAACAAATTGGATGGAAAAATTATTAAATAAAATATATAAATAAAATCAGCAGGAATCAGGGTGACTTTTGGGTGAAAAAATTAAAAAGATCAAACACATTTCAAGTAAGTATAGATCAGTTATCATCGCATGACTTATCCTAATGTGGATCATGCTTTCAGTTTCTTAAAAGTTCGCGCTGAACGTGTTTAAACGAGATCGATTTAGAAGTTGTGGCTGTGCGTCATCACATGGCCGCATGAAAATGAAAGAAATTAGCGAGGACAATGAACTTATTTCCACCAAACGACTTAAAAAAAATGGATGGTTTTAAATTTGTCTAACGGAATTGCTCTCATGTTTTACGAGAAGAAGGTTCCGAGGCATTGTCACTTTACCTCAATTGTTGCATCAAAAGATTTTTTTGTGGTGGACATACTTCTGGACAAGTTGTTCATGTTGCAACGAATCTATTCATTACAGGCCGACTTTTGGAGTTGGCCTCTATGTATTGGCCAGAGATTTTTTGCGTGAAGAATGTCTATTCCCTACTTCTCAAAGGTTTGGATAGATTAATTTGGCCTTCCTCAATAACCAAAGGATGCTGAGCAATTTGGAATGGAACACTGAGTTTGCCTTGCCGTATTTATTTCAAGACATTAAAACCCCACTTGAAGCGAAACATTGGGCGTATCTTCCCATTAGCATTTGCCGCTGTACTGGAATAACGGCGGGAGTACGAGGGAACATGTCACTAAACTTTGCTTGTTTGAGTGTTTCTCATTTATTGGCCGCGATGTAAGAGACTATGACAGAAATTTAACTTCAATATCATGACTGGCCCACAAGTGTGCGCTGGAGCCAAAATCGAGTATCGCAGGGTTTGTGGTCGTTTGGCTATTTGAAGTATAATGCCGTGGAGTTTAAGGGAGCAAATTTCATTACAATGGCAGGTGATTTTTTGCAGTTTATCTTTGGAAGGCTTTAGTTGAGATAAGAATATCAAGAAGCCAACAGGATTGAACTGCTTTCATGGAACATCAGTAAAATATGCTATATCACAACTCTTGAAAACTTGATTTACACCACGCAAATGTCATTGTTCTGGACGAAACTTTGTTTGGATCGCCGCGATTGTAGCAAAAATGTGTCCTAATTTGAAATGTTTTAATGAGAATTAAGCTCTACAGGTGTTGTAGAGTAGCAAAGAAATGCCGCGTATCTTACGGACATGGATTTTACTTGTGGTTACCATCCTGACGGATAATCGGAAATGCTCCACAAGAAAAAATGATTTCGATGAAAACATTGGATGTCTAATCCAACCATTGATTATACACACTATACTGCCCATCGGCCTTTCGTGTGGTAACTCAGTATGGATACAAGTCGTTTCGTTAAAGGAAAGCATTGAGTATTAAACAACGAATATATACGACAGTTTTGTTGGCCATGGCATTGCACGTTCAGTTTGATATATTATCTTGCGCTTCCCGTTGTCGCAATGATTTCGAAAGTGAACTCTTTGATTTGCAATCTATGGAATTGATGGCGAAGTAGTTTTGAAAAAGCATCCTCAAATTTCAATGCTGCTTGCTATTATCAACACTGGAAGCGCAATGCGAATAAAGAGTGAACTCTTGGAAAACATTGGAAAATAATTAAAGATAATTATTGGCAGTCATGGACGCTAAATCATGCAATGATTCGCAGGCAACATATTACTGTCTAACTCATTTTAGCACCACATCTTGAAAGGATTAAAGTGAGAATATAAACAAAGGCGTGTGGAATAGTGTAAATGGGGTTGTAATCAAGGCAGTTAAATTCATCGAAACGAAGCAAATTCTGAATATCCTAACACTGCTTTATTGAAACTTGAGATGCCAATTTGAATTTCCTACTCGCATCGCAAAAAGATAGTATGCAGTTTGCTAAACCAATGTTTAACTGAAAAATTTGGAGTATACAGAACATGATACTCGGATGTTTGGATCTTGTTGCATTTATAAAAATCCAGAAATTGTTTCAAGAATGACGCTGATACTTAAAATGTCATTAGCCACATTGCTAGCAGCATCATTGATCAACAATATGCGTCTCTTGTCCTGCACTCACTGACTATTCTACACAAGGGCCAAAAGAAACAAAAACCCCTTATATATATTTTACAGTCAGAGTTAATTCGAACCACAATTGCTTCACAATGTACAGAGAGCAGTTTATTCTTGGCTAGCAAAAACTTGAGCCACAAGCCGAGTTGTGTCGAAATCGGTTTGTTGAAATTGAACCACTAAAATAAAAAAAAAAAAAAAAAAAAAAAAAAAAAAAAAAATAATTGAGTATGAGACAAATTAGACTGCATTCGATTCTGTCTGGTCTTGTTACATCATACTTTCAAGATAATTTGGGATCCTGTACTAAAACCTGTTAGAAGACTACGTGAAGCTAAATAGACACTTCTTTGTTTTGGCCTATCTATCCAGGAGAAGATTTTACAAAAAACTCTAGAAAAAATCGTATTACTCTAATGACATCGGGAGGAAAGAAATCTGTAGAATATTTATGGCGCAAGTTCGAAAACATTGAAAATGCCGTATTACCCGCATTTCAATGGAACTAATGGAGACTCAGCGCAGCAAATTGTTAAATTACAGAATTTACTGTGGCAACGTTTGCCTTATTTTGAAAGAACTTTATTTGAATAAAAAAACCGGCGAATTTAGGTGGCGGCTTTTTTTTGAAATTTTGTAGAAGAGGAGCTAAGCCAAGGAACATTGGGAAAGGAGGAAATGCTTGGGGATTTGACAACATACAAACTATAAACAAAATACTTTCTTGCTGGCAAATGAACGATGAAAGAAATAGCAGATGACTGCGAGATGACGAATTCTGAAGAGATTAAACACAAATTTTAAGAAAAAAGTCAAATTTATCCATCAAAGATAATTACGCCTGCAGGCGAACTTCATCACTACAAACATACAGTGTAAATTGTCTGTTTCTCGCTTCAAACAGCAAGAATCCTAGAGCTTTGTTTAGAGAACCCGCAAACTATGGCTATTTCTATACAGAGACTTCTTAGAGGTTCCAATATTCAATTTGCAAAAGTCCAGGCTTGGTATTGTATTATGTCATTACAAGCTCAAATCAACTAATGCGCGTATAAGGAATGTTACTCTATGCATATTTTTGGATGAGAAAAAATTCAAAGATGAACTTGTTAAATTTTAAAAGTGGATTCCATATCGGAGGAGATCATCGCGAGCAGCAATATGCATATCCTTTTAAGATTACTCCTACGGGCAAAATGAAACGAGGGGTTTCTAGAAAGGCGCTTAGGTCCTCAAACAAAGAAATGCCAGTAATGCCTAACGATTTTTGGCCAATGCCAATATCAAAGAAATCGAATGGGTTTTTACAAATGCGCTTTTGAATTATATAAAGGAAGTTTACGCAGGAAACAACAGACATTGCGTTCGAATATCGAACATGGTGAAAGATAAATTCAACCTCTCTTCTATTTGGTCCTCCAAAGAAACTCCAAAGATGTAGTAAATTTATTGAGTTTGATACGCCAAGGAAATTCGGCGGGAATCATGAAAGAAAAAATTTCACTATTTTTATGGTTGGAAAACTTTTTGCGTATTCATCGTGCCGGTTTGCAATGAAGTTTCCAAGCAAGAACGTTACACTATTAACGATCCCAAAAATGCCAACAGTTTTTTCGAAATCTAAAACAGAATTCATTAACAAAGTTTGCGATAACTTTTTCCAGCATATCGAGGAATTTGAAGACGGACGAATTGAT
>PGFW01004013.1:0-12976 GCA_003123925.1 Haematobia irritans
CATCAAATTAATAAATTATGCATGATAGACTAAATTATTACGGCTCCTTTCGCAGAAGCCAATTAAGATGTAAAATTCGAAAACTTTTCCATAATAATCATCATCAGTACAAAAAGAACATATACAACTGTAATGTCTGACCACCATTAAAACAAAGGAATTGCAAGCCCGTCCTTGCATTATCTCACATCCAGTGACGCTAAGTGTTAATAAATACCCTACGCCTTCGACCAAGCAACACAACAAGTTTTTGCTTATTTATTAATTACATTATATTTAAAATTCTCATAAGTAAATATTTTCTGAAAATATCAGTATCCGACATTTACACAGACTCTAAATGGTCCAATGGACTCTGGGCCACGTGCCCAAGGGCCACCGCGATATATAAGTGACCCATATTTTTCCCCTTGCCAATTGCTTTGAATATATGCACGAATATAAAATTAGGTAAATATTGTTTTGTGAAACATAATTGAATGAGTTTAGTATAAGCTAAGACATAGTTACTTTTGCCCTTTTAACCCATTAATATTTCTGATGATAAATATTAGATATAGAAATTATATTATTATTAATTCGAATAAGAATATCTTTAGTACTCCTCTATGTAATTTAAAATATCATTATAGGGCGGAGCTATATTTTGAAGAAACAAACCTTAAAGGACGCCACATAATATCGCGTTAAAAATTGCCAGTTTACCCTTTTACTTTTCTTTAATAATTTCTTTTAAGAAAAAACTATTCATTTTGTTTGCTTTGGATTTTCCCCACCATGTTATTAATACACCAAATTTACTAGGGAAAAGTTTGTAATGTTTATTTCTGGTTTTGCCGCATTAAAAATGAGAAATAATTTTAGCGCAAACTCGCAACTCAATGCCACTTTTATTTTCCGACAACATCCGTCAACCCTTCTTGGATAATTAAAATAAAGAGAACTATCTTGTTTTTTAGGATTTCAAGGTGATATTCAACTGAAAGTTCGTGTTGTAGTTATAATTAAGTGATTGACTTAAATGGGATCATAACATGAAAGAAACAAATTTTGGCTGAGGTCAACTTGACTTTAATAATTCAGCAGAAAAATTCCTTTAAATTAATAAATGTCTTTAAATTTGTGCATTTTTGCATCTTGACTACAAGGCAAATCATTAAAATAGGTATTTCAATACTGTATTTAAGACATTTTTATAAATACTTGAAAACATGCATAGGAATTATCTGGACTAGGGAATCGTGCATATAACGGAACATGTTTAAGTACTACATGAGAAAAAGACAGTAGAATGCAAAAATTCTGATACATATGTGTTCGCCGATTAGATGTCAAGTCTACATTATCACAAATACCGGAAACCATTGTTGGTAATAAGACCGCACAACTATGTGTCCTTAAAATTGTTAAGTGGAGACATCAATTTTGAAACCGGACATTTTTTGCTTTGTTTCCGTCTTTCAAAAGTTGAAAAAATATATTTTACATAGATGAAAATTGTGTCATAATGGGTTTCCGAATAGTAAATTTTTATGAAGATCCTCTACTTAATCCCCCCAATTACTTCCAATTTATGCTGTTTAATATTTTAAATTCCATACCACATCTTATCCCGCTCTCACCGATTCTGTTTTTATAGACACGTCAACAAAAAAATTGTGCCCGTAAATGCGAAATGATAAACAAACTCATGCTTTTTTTTTCAATATTTATCCTTGCGGTTCCGATGAATTTTCTCTCGAATACTCCATTTTAATATTTTTTCACTTCTAACAATATACAATTTGGCGAAGTCTTAATCAAACATAATTTATACTACCATAATATGTTCATTAATAAAAATTTATACTTTTTTATATCAATTCACAATAGATATGCAGTTTTCTATATATTCTAATTGCAATCAATTTTCCTTGGATCAGAGTAGAATTATATAGGGAAGGGTTTGTATGCGCCAATTGGCTTACATTTCCATTAATTGATTTTACTTCCAGCAATTCCGACGCAGTGTCTCTCTGCGGGTCGCATCCGTCTGGTCTCAGGTAAAGTCACTACCTACATAATTTATGGTTATTTCTAAATTAAATTGTTTCATCCAAGCATATTATATGTTTACAACATTTTATGTCCCAAACATAATTGTTCTACATAAATTAACGCAGATAGTGGCCTAGCAGTTTCAGGGAGAGAAAAAATTTTCTCGAAGTTCACCCTAGATGTATGAAAAGAAATATTATTGTCCGGACACAATCGAGAGCGATCCATCCGGATACTGAGTAATATTGGGCGAAAAGATAGATGGTTATAAGTTGGGATAAATCCTTGCAAGAGACAGAAATAGTAATGTACGCCAAGACGCAAATATCACGTTAGAGCCCATTATCCTTAGAGGTATCTGAAAATCCTTTAGGATGGTGAAATAACATTGGCGATTATTTTGGAAAAGGAAAGCTGAATATTAAGCTTAAATGAAGAAAGGCGGAAAGCAACGGACTAGCTTTATTACTGTGCAAAAGGCAAGGGAAAAAGGGGGACTAAAACCAAAAATTGTACATTGGCTATACACGGCGTGGTTAGACTATATGCTATATGTGTTTGTAGTCTGGTGCCGGCATTCACCAGCCGAAAAGTTTAGACAAGTCAGCGTATGGGCGTGCTTGTGTATCGCAGGTGCATTCAGCAAGGACAGGATACAAACTCTAATGTCATACTGCGTCTATTGCCATTAGATCACATTTTGGCCAAGACAGTCACTGCAACAACGGCTGTGCGGTTGCTGCACTATCGCTGTGGTCGGAAAAAGTACGGTCACAGTTCGGTCCTCAAAAATAATGCCAGATGTGCCTAACAGTGGATACACTTTGGTCGAGTCCAATCTTTTCGAACAAAAAGTTTGAGACTGCAATCCAACAGTGACAGGCCGTGGTGCACACATACCCCGGGGAAAAAAGAATATATATTCTAACGATGGCTCCAAATGGATGGACCAAGTTGGTTGGAGTATATTAATGATCTGGACTTCAATACGAAAGAATTACCAATCACGTAGTGTTTTTCAGCGAAATATTAAGCAATAGAGAAGTGGCGAATGGCTGAGAAGTAATGTCAAAAAATGTGGGCACTAATTATACTCAGACCAGTCAACCTGCAATAAAACCTTGACTCTGCTGTTCCTCAACTCGATAAACGGCCATAGCGATTGGGCGCAAATCTCTCAATGAGATGGCTAGCAGTACAATATCACCTACTAATATGGTGCTGGGCATGAGACATTCGGGAACTGCGAAATCGGATGATTGGCCAAGTCTAGGACTACCGTAACATATTCCAGGAACGTAGATTTGGTTGGTAATGCCGCTAGCACCTGCAGCTCTCTGCGGAGGGCTGTTATGATGGGAAGTATCGATGGGAATTGGCAAGGGTTGTAACGACACAATGCAAATAATTGCCGCATTTCAACTTAACGCACCACTAATATCTAAGTTCTCGAGACGTCAGTATCGCTCCATGATACTGCTATAACGGGTCGCTGCTGATAGGAGAATTTTGCAAAACTATTTGCGGAAGTAAATGACTATTGTATGAGCGTCTCTTGTGGAGTGTCCTGCATTTTTGTGTATAGCGCAGCAATTTTAGAGCATATACTTCAGATACTGGCGTCTGAAAACGTTAACTTAAGCAGCGTAATATTTTGGAAAATCTGCGTTGGTTCAACAAAGAAAAATAATCAAAGAAGGTCAGCGGTTAAAACTAGAAGTGCCATAATGGAATAGGTACTTTGTAGTATGTGGTATCAAATGGACCTGAATAGTTAAGTGAGCCTGAATGCTAATCGGGCGCACGCACACCTAACCTAACCTAACCTACAATATTAACATATTGTCCAAACATATTATGCTAGTTTTGAACATTATATGTTTGCCTCCAATATTGTGTTTAAAATATTTGGTCCAAACATATAAGTTAACCAAACATATAAAAACAAGTTTTTTCGTCCGTGTACCACACAAAAAATTATCACCGACATTTTTTAAATTAAATGCATTTATTAATTCAAATCCCGAATAAAACAATTAAAAAATGATTGATACTTGTTATTTCCAATTAAATTTTAATGATTCAAATCAATTTTCAATCAATCTCGAAACAATAATTTTCAATTACAAAGTGTTGAAAATTTTCCCGTTTCCCATGTAAAATTAAATATTTTGAGCGTGGAAAGAACGAAAGTCGAGAGAATGTGTATTTACAAGCAATGTATGATGGAAAGATCAGTCTGTGGAAGTAATCGTACGAACGTGGGTTTGGTGTTTTCGGTAAATTGAAAACATGATTGAAATGTACTAAGAATATAGAAAAAATGGTTGAAATGAAATGTATTGAATTTTATTATTCAATGTAAAAAATATATATTCATTCAGAGATGTGTGGAATAATTTTGTTTAATCTCAGCGTAAGTTTAGTCATAAATTGTAATGTTTACGTTTTTTAATGACCTTTTAGTTTACGTTATGACCTTTTTATCATCAAATCAATTATGGTTTTAAATACTTATTTAGTATTTTTTTAACAAATTTTTGAAACCAATTTAATATTTTAATTAAGAAACAAAATATTTAATTTCAGAATAACCCTTAAAAATTTGAAACTTAATATGAATTGGTAAAGATTCTTTAACTTTCTTTAACCCAGATATTGGTTTTTTGTGAATATATTATTTTTTTAATTAGATTCTTGGAAACAATTTAATAATTTATATTAATATAAAAAAAATATTAGTTTCAGAGTAAAGATGACCCAAACCTTTTAATTATTTCCTCAGCGTAAGTTTTATATTAAAACGTTGCTTCTTTTCAAACTAGAATATTTATTTTATAATATGCTTCAACATCGATAACAACACAGTTTTATGAGTTTATATAGAATATTTCATTATTTCTCTAATTGTTTCAGGAACACATTTTATGAGATACATTTTCCAAAGAAAAGTTGAATTCCTTACACCATTTGATAAAATGCCCACAAAATATGGGACATTCAGAAAGTTAAAAAAATATAAATACATATACATATACGAAATGCATTTTGGTTTACAATGTGTGATCGAAAAAAGTAGTATTAAGTATTAAGGAATACTGTCGAAAATTTATTGAAATTCACATACCTAAATTGTGTAAAATCTGGTTTCATGAACATGAAATAGAAAAGTGAATAGAAAACGTAAGGATGTATAAAAGATTCAAAGTGGTACATTTCTCATTGATTGCTGACAAATACATTTCAACATCCGCTCCTCGTTATGTAGTTAGTAATATTCGTCACCATTTTCCTCATCGTAAGGATGTCGTTGCTGGGCTCCGCAACATCCCACAAATCTGGTACGTGTATCATCCAGGCAAAGCTTCGTATCTTCTTTCAGTTCTTTTAATTTAACGCGTACTTCTTCCCTCATGAGATTGTAGCACATTGCTACCAGTCCCATTCCAATCAGCATATAAATGAAATTTATAGCTAATTTTGAATGTTGTTCAGCAATCGATCTCTGAAGTTTAGTAACTGCATTAGGATCAATGGTGGGATCTTCTTGTACCTTTTTGGTAGTTTCTGCTATTAGAGATCCAGTGACGAGAGATGCACCTGGAACAAAGTCACCAAACCCAATCTTGCAAAGGGATGTCATGCAAAAGTAGAATGAATTTAAAAATGACCATTTCTCCCAGTTTGCGAACATAATAGTGCCAGTTAGAATATAAAATATAATAACCCACAGACACGCAGTAGATGGTACTATAATTTTTTTCCGGTGCAAGCTACGTATACTCCCATTTTCCAAAGCATCTAATCGATAGTCTACTCTTGATTTTTCGTGTGTGCATTCGTGTAAACTTCTGTATAAAAATTGGAAAGACCTAGCCAATACTTTTCCCATATTTAGGAAGTACAGAATGTATAGTGGAATTCCAAATGTGGCATATATGACTGTAAACCCCTTTCCCCATGGGGTGCGTGGCACCATATTTCCATAACCAATCATGGTAATTACTGAGAGGCAGAACATTAAGGCTGCGGGAAATGACCAAATATCCGCCGGTTTACGATAATCGTAACCCTGTTTAATTATGGCCGCAATTTCCGTCTGGTACTTCTGTAAAATTATTTCCGTACTATTTTGCCATATAGGTTTATCAAGTGTATTGTACAACTCTGTTATATTCCACAATTCTTCAGCACATTTTGTGCGTAATCCCGTGACCTCTGCCTCTTTTTGCGTCTCAGACTCGCCTTCTATTTTTCTAAAGGAAAAAGCTCCACAAATCGCATATATCACAATAAGAGCACCAACACCCACTTGTGTGCACATGAAAGTAACAAAATTTCGGCAGCATCTTTTTAACCGTTTTCTAGGACGATTGCTTGGGGATGAGGACGTATTAAATGAATCTGCTCTACTGTTTCTCATATTTTTTGTCATTTACAATTTCCAATCATTCACTTGATTTTTTTATTTCAGAAAAATTTTTATACCAATATTATTTTTGTATTTGATCTCATGTGCATCATTATCGACTTTTCCCTTCTGCTTTTTCTAAAAATAAAATCTCTTTGTTGATATACAAACAAAAACTTGAAGAGTATTTATGGTACGTTGATGTGCTTCGTCGATTTCCGTTTTAAATATTTTGCGAGTGAACGAATTCGAATATTGAGTGGTACTGAAATGAATTTTCTCAATACACAATTTCAAATCGCTTGGGAGGAAATATTCATGTTTATATATTTAAAAAAAATCTCACAAAATGAGTGGTATGAAGGCTTTCATGTGGTTCGCAGTATACAGTGTGGAGCAAAACCGAGTGTATGTTTTCACTTTTTGCAATCTTTATTAAATAGAAAATGCCGAGTAAGGCTCACAAAAATTGTACGATGATGACTGGAAATAAGTTATATGGTCAGATGAAACATAAATAAACCGCTTTCCATCCGATGCAAAATAACATTACTGACAATGACATCAGAATATTGCTGTTAATGACTTGGTAACGACAAAATCTCTAAAAACACCACGTTAACCCTTTCACTACTGATGTCCCATTAGAAGGACATTCGAAAAAGACACCAAATTCTATTTTCCCACTTAGTTTCGATTGATTTCTAGTTGTTATTTTAAAGTAGAGGCTTTCATCTAAATAAGCTATAAATATTGTCCATATTGGTGAGGTCTAAAATACATTTTTATAAACTTCTTTAACAAGAAACGAAAAATACGAAAATTTGAGACAATTTTTGTACTGTATGTTTCTAGTAAATAGACATTTATACAAAAACTATAGCTGATATTTTTACGGGTTCTTTTTTGTATTTTTTCTCACACTTTGAAAGCTTTATATGCCCAATAGGCCATTTGGTCACAATTCAAGAATCAAGTTTTCAGAACAAGCTCATATAGCTCTTGAAGCAATTGAGGTAGGTTTTCAAAATGACAATTTTTGTTCTACATGCTGTTAGTACAAGCAAAAAAAGAAGAAAAATAAAAGTTTTTATCATTAGGTTTATTTCGGTAGTGAAAGGGTTAAGCAAACCGGTAAACATAGTATTAAGATGAGGAATCATGAAAAAAGGAGACTACCTTGATATTTTGCAATCAAGTTTGCGAACGTTTGCACCCACTTTGAGGAGGAAGTAGTTTTTTCAACAAGACGGTATTTAGGGAGCCACATGCCCGCCTTGCATACACAGGGTCGTGGGTTCAAACCCAGTTTCGACCAAACACCAAAAAGTTTTTCAACGGTGGATTATCCCACCTCAGTAATGCTGGTGACATTTCTGAGTGTTTCAAAGCTTATCTAATTGATTCCACTGCAATGTGCAACGCCGTTCGGACTCGGCTATGCCTTGTCATAGAATCGGGCAGCACTCAGTGATGAGAGAAGTTCACCACTGTACCCAACCTAATACCTAAAGACCCAAGCAATACTTTACAAAAATGGTTTAAAGAAATGGTTTCGGAGCAGGAATGTTTTCCAAATTTCCGTTGTGAATTTACGGTCTCTGGTTAAAAGACCTTGAGCTATTACAACCAAATAGCATGAGATCTAAAGCAAGTTCAGCACAATTTCGGTCGGATGTTCCAAAAGAAATAAAAGAAAACCGTTACACATGTACAAAAAAAATACTGATTCAATCACAAAATTTAATTTGATCCAATTAATTTTTTAATTGAAAATGTCTTTCATACACGAAAATGATAGTATCAATCAAAGTTTTAATTGAGCATCAAAAAAAAAATACTTGATTAAAAAATTAATGATTTCATTAGCAATTTCAATTAATTTTTCAATTGATTCAATTATAATTTTTTAATTGGATGTGATTGCAAAATTCAATTAATTTTTAATTTAAAAACGAACAATATTTTAATTGGCTACACTGTACTTTCAATCACTTTCTATAATTATTTTTAATGCCTTTCTCTTTATCTAAAATTCAAAAAAAATTAATTAAGAAATTATACAAAAATTTCTAATTTTTTAACTGTCCTTATCTCTTCGAGTTTGATTTAAAAAGTTAATTGTTAATCAATTAATCTTTTAATTGAAAATTTAAAAAAAATTCAATCATTAACTCTAATTGATTATGTTTTCTAGGTTTGATTAAAAGTTAAATGGTATTCAATTTAATTTTTTAATTTTTAAAAAGTTTTCAACTTCAATCAACTTTTTAGTCGGAATATTTTGGTGATATTTTTTTCTGTATTAGTGAGAGTATGTACAAGACGTGTTTAAAACCATAAATTAGAACAAATGGACCATTGACTGAATACTAATACATTTTATTTAATGTTTTGTGCATAAAGAGTAAAACGGATGCAGACCTTATTTTGTATTTCATTCTAATAAATGCAGTGTATGGGGTATATAACTGAAAGTACAGTTTTTGTTTGTCAGGGAAAAAAGTATAAAAATGAAAATTAAATTTTGTAGGCAATCTGCATTCATGACGATTTTTACTTGAGAAAATAAGCCAATATCGTAGTTGTAGACATTGCACTCTGTTTTGGCTCACCACTGTAGTATTTAGTCTCTTGTCTCTCTAAAAGATGAAAGGTACTGTTATTAAATAGAAAACAAAAATGGGCGTATGTTGTTAAGATTGCAATATTCGCTAGAAGCGACAACAATACACTGACGAACTGTTGAATATTTCAAAATTAATAAGTAATGTAATATGTGTTTATAATATTGAAAGCTATCTAAATTACTTTATAATTTAACAATATCTAATAAGCTTTGATTTTACGTACCATCAAATACCGATAAATTACAACTATAGATTTTAGTACCAAAAATATCACATGTAAAATAGTAATGTTTAAGATCATTTCAAATAAATAGTTTTTTAAGTTTCACTTCAACACCGAATCAGTGCGTTTCGAATATAAACAAGTGCGGACGAGCAAAAAAAAAAAAAAAACAACAAAAACGGCAACTGTAAGAAGACAAGACAACAATGGCTACAGACACACGAGGATTTGAGTTGCTTTTACAGCAACAGCAAGAGTTTACCAGGAACATACTTTTACAACAACAACAGTGGATGAAAGCTATTTTGGAAGGCAAAACAGAAATTTGCACAAGTAAGCCAAAGCCTTCAGGCTCATACAGCCTAATGGTAACCCTGCGTTTCACAAATTTATAAGGAGCAAGCAGGCAGTGGGACTCAATAACATACAGCAATTAGAAACAACATTTTGTGGGCAATAAACGGCCAGTGACGTCGGCGACAAACAAAAATCGTTTTTTTCTTGTCCTGGTGTGGTGCCTGAGGTGTTGATTTGCTCAAGAATTTATTTGGTGTAGTTAGTCTTGAGAATCAAACATACAAAGAATTGACTGAAAAGCTAACAGAGCATTTCGCAGTTACTCACCACATAGTAGCAGCGCGATATTCATTTTTCAGACGAGAGATGAAGAGCGGGCAGACATATAAGGAATGGGTCGCAGACCTTCGTGGTTTGGCGAGAGCATGTAAGTTTGTGTGTAGTGCAGAGGCATGTCCAGGCAACTACGCTTGATGATGATGGATTCGAGAATTCAAATATCATCGTAAACAACACCACACGATTCTGTCCGGCGCCGCAAGCTTGCAAAGCCCGAATGCAAAACTCTCCGATGTATTACTCATAGCAGAATCATTCGAAACAACAACAAGAACAGTGGCAGCGATCAAAGAAACTCCTAATGAAAAATTGATGGACATCAACAACGTAAAGAAACAACCGTATGTAAACAAAAAAACGCAAAAATATAAATCGTGTTCGGGGTGTTTTAGCTCGCACAAACGCGACGAGTGTAAATTCAAAAACGCTGTATGCAATAAATGTGGACGAAAGGGACACATAGCGGTTGTATGTATGTCAAAGAATGAAAACAAAAATGAAAACAAAAAAATACAGCGTAATGCAAAATACAGAAACAACATAGATGTGATCGACACAAAAGAACGTACAAGAAACATAGATGTGGTTTCGATACAATTTTTGAATAATTAATGTTGAGAGTGAATTCGGAAAATTCTAAAAAGTGTAATTGATGTAGATAATTAGAATTAAAATAGATGGCAATAAGATTTCAAATGACTCTGGCGCGTCGATTTCCATTATTAATTTACAGGACATTATAATGTTGGTTAATAAGCTAAATTATTAAAAACAAATAGAGTAATTGTACGGATTCGGTAAAAAAATTATACCATTACTTGGCGAATTGCATACGAAAATGAAATGCGGAAATTGTGAAAAGGACGTAATTTTAATTGTTGTTAACACGGACTCTGGTGACAATTTGTTTGGTCATGATTTATTTAAAATATTCGGTTTTCAAATTGTTAAAATAAATTCCATAGCTAATGAAGAACAAATACGTGTAATATGAACTTTGTGAAAAATTTCGCAGGGGTGATGTTTTCTCGCCATGTCTAGGAACGATAAGGGACTTTAGTGCTCACTTACCAGACGCGCCCCATTTTATCAGGTTCGTCTAAGCGTACTATCACGGATAGGTACCATTTGAATTGGAGAAGACTTATTGCCGCATAGCCAACCTGTAAGTATTTAGTGATTGGGCTTCTCCCATATAGTTTTAGCAAAAAAACAAAAACAATATGATTCGGATATGTTTGCGGATTTTTTTAAAGTGGCAGTTAAATTCACAATAGAAGTCGAACAGTCATCTTGTGCACAAGGGGAATTTGCTTCATGCGTAAGAAGATGGAAAATATTTCTAAATAGATTTTGAATGGATGCCTATCTTTCAATGGAGCTTGATCGAATCAATCAAAAACAATAATGGTCATTAAATACACCACTCGGTTATTTAATACCACGGTCTACCTTACGGTATCGCAACGCTCCCAGCCATTTTCCAAAAATACATGCGACATTGTTGCAAGGAATACGGGGTTGTCGCTAATTACCATCCTTGATGACATCATAATATCAGCTCTACATTTATGCTGACATTTCCAGCGCCCTCGAAAAAGTTTCTATTCAATTTATATCAAACAAAATGGGATTCGGTGTAAACGAAGGAGAAATGTGTATTTTTAAACAAAATCAGTATCTTGGCCGTCAATAACGTTCCGAGGGAATTCTTTCCGGACGAGTCCTGGTGTACTGGCAAGTTAAAAACATTAACGCCAGCCAACCCCGACAAAATATTAAAGAACTTGAAAGCTTTCATTGGGTAAGGGTTTTTTGGAAAAAATTTAATTTTTAAAAATCACAACTGTTGTTTCCGATTGTTGGCAGAAGTCGCAGCCTCCAATAAATATGTTTTGCGCTCGGAAAACGTTTATTTTCGATGGGAAAGGAACGCTACCAAAATTCTTTTCGACGAACTCAAAAATTACATCGCTAACGCAACGCAATTAGCAGGCACAATTTCAGGATGATATACCTATTATTCTAGCTACCGATGTACATCTTCTTTCGGTATGGAGCCGTGATTTTCATCTGTAATGCCTGACCGGCGTGGAGAGACCATTGCTTTCGCGCTCTAAGAGCTGGACAAACACCAGATATAATATAGTCAGCATAGAAAACGGACAGGACTTGCGATTAATATTTGGCGTAACGAATTTCATCAATTTTTGTTATGGCCGCAGTTCATCCCTCATTCACAGATCACAAACCTCTGTAAGCCCTATTTCATCCAAATAAAAATTTACCGACAATGAACTGCTCATAGACATACAGCGCTGGGCCAATAAACTCTTTATGGCAATATAATTCGAGATAAGATATCGGAAGACCACCGATGCATGGAAACCAGTGCTTTAATACTCTCCTTATTGGTACTCTCGACGAAAGACTTCGACAAAGGAAGAAGCTTGTTTTCAGATAAAACTGTTGGAAAATTTTTCCAATGAAAGGCAGAGATTGAAAAATTTTCGAAAGAATGACGAAACTTTGCGTAACTAGTCTAGTCCTAGAGCAATTTGTTAAAAATAAATGGATGGCCTCAAGATTTATTCCCACAACCATCCAATCTAAAACCATTTTTTAAATGCCCGAAAGCATAATCTACATGGATTCATAACGAATATGCTTTGCGTAGAAACAGAGTAAAATTCGGTGTGTGTTCATATCCGAAGCTCATTGATAAGAAAAGAGATTTTGAAGCTTTTGCATGACGGGACATTGGGAGTTGTTAAATGAAACAACAGCTCGACACGATGTATGGTGGAATACATAGATGACGACATTCCAAGGCAGCTCAATGTGAAATTTGCAAAGTTCATAACCAAAGTCGCCAAGGAATACGACAACTGGCCAAAATCGTAAAACCCTGGGAACGGTGTAGCACGTACGATTTTGGCTGGACAATATTCAACAATATGTGGGCTCATTTGTGTCGATTCGTATTTCGCAATTTCCTTAAATGTTTCAGCAATGAGAAATATCACAATGGAAAGACAT
>PGFW01004013.1:61547-72163 GCA_003123925.1 Haematobia irritans
TCAAACGCCATCAATGGTCTACGGACTCTCAATTAAAGTACCTGGAGAATTTTTACAACCGAGTAGGCAAGAGATACCAACAAATGAATTTGTTTTGCAACTGAAAACGGACATGGAAAATCTTCAACCAAAAAATACTAAATATAACTCTAAAGAAACGGTTTTTGTTCACAAGGACCTTCAGAATTCGAAATTCGTCTTCGTGAGAAAAGATGGGGTACGGAAATCATTGCAACCACCGTACGAGGGTCCCTTTCAAGTTTTAAACAGAACTCCGAAGCACATGACAATCAAATTCAATCTTACAACCAAAACGGTTTCATTAGATCGAGTTAAACCTGCATACGTGTCCGTAGACGATAACACAGACTAAAGGTATGAGGCTTCCTCTAGAGGGGGAGTACTGTAGGACACTGAATACCAAATACTTGACAATAAAAAATATTTTTTATCGAGTTAGCTACGAATATTTTTTGTGATAAAAAAAAGGAATTTGTAATTCATTCGATGTATATTCTATCAACTAAAAAATATATAATTGACTCCTAAAAAAATACTTTTTTAAATAAACAATCAATTTGGACAATTATAAAAATACATATTATAGGTGAATTACACTTTAGATAATATTCACTGTAATCATAATGAAAATGGTTAATGAAATGGTCAATTCCTCTCAAATTGTTTCTTAATATAGGAGATCCAATATCGGGGCATATAGCCCCGATATCTGACGATAATATAGCTCAAAAACTGTACATAGACTTTTTATTTTGATTTTTTGCCGTTACCAATATCTATTACTGGCATTTTGTCTGATCAATTCCTCTAGAACGGTTTCGTAGATATAGGCGATCAAATATCGGGGCTATATAGCCTATATCCGGAATACCCTACATGAAATTTTTGATTTTTTAATTTTGTTTTTTGGCCCAGGCCAATATCTATCACTTGCATTTTGTTTGGTCAATTCCTCTAGAATGGTTTCCCATATATGGGCGATCCAATATCAGAGCTACACAGTCTCACATAAGTTTACATACCCTTGAGGTTTTTACCTTATAACTAAACAATGTTTGTTTGTTGTTATAATCCAGAATTAAAAACATCTTCTTGAAAATGACAAATCTTTGTTCTTCAAATTAATTTACAAAATCTAAAGCATATATATGCATATTTTATTATATTTTAATAATTAAAGAAAATACAATTTCTTAAACCGTATGTAAACTTGTGTAAGACTGTGTATATGTTGCCGATATCTGATGGCACTATATCTCAAATACTGTGCAAGAGATTTTTTAAGTTATTTAAGAATCTTATTTTGGTACCCCTTAGATGTTTTTATTTTTTTTATTTTACTATCTTATGTCCATTACTTCACGATTTATTTACATTTTTATACGACTTTACATTTATTAGCGGTTATCTCTTAGGGATAAATTTTTCGACGATATACCGAACGGGAATTTAAATCGCTATTTTATCTTCACACCCTTAAACCGACAATCGGTTCAAAACGAAAAACCGGTCCACCGGTTTTGATCACTCTATTCACTACAGGCATACATTCAGCCGGGAAATAAGTAGTATATTTAAAGCATATAATCGCACCTAGTATGTAATCAGTTATTCGTATATGTACCAAAGTTAGAGAAGTAACCACATATTGTCTCAGCTATCCAAATATCGAAAATAAATACTTCTGTCAACGATTCGAACAGGTTGGCTGATAAGTCCCCGGTCTGACACATAGATGGCGTCGCTAGTATTAAATGCATATTATTTTTATATAGTGCCAACCTTCAAATGATTCGTGTCAAAATTTGACGTCTGTAAGTCAATTAGTTTGTGAGATAGAGCGTCTTTTGTGAAGCAACTTTTATTATTGTGAAAAAAAATGGAAAAAAGGAATTTCGTGTTTTGATAAAATACTGTTTTCTGAAGGGAAAAAATACGGTGGAAGCAAAAACTTGGCTTGATAATGAGTTTCCGGACTCTGCCCCAGGGAAATCAACAATAATTGATTGGTATGCAAAATTGAAGCGTGGTGAAATGAGCACGGAGGAGGGTGAACGCAGTGGACGCCCGAAAGAGGTGGTTGCCGACGAAAACATCAAAAAAATCCACAAAATGATTTTGAATGACCGCAAAATGAAGTAGATCGAGATAGCAGAGGCCTTAAAGATATCAAAGGAACGTGTTGGTCATATCATTCATCAATATTTGGATATGCGGAAGCTCTGTGCAAAATGGGTACCGCGCGAGCTCACATTTGACCAAAAACAACAACGTGTTGATGATTCTGAGCGGTGTTAACTCGTAATGCACCTGAGTTTTTCCTTCGATATGTGACAATGGATGAAACATGGCTCCATCACTACACTCCTGAGTCCAATCTACAGTCGGCTGAATGGACAGCGACCGTTGAACCGTTCCCGAAGCGTGGCAAAGACTCAAAAAGTCCGCTGGCAAAGTAATGTCCTCTGTTTTTTGGGATACCGCATGGAATAATTTTTTCGATTATTTTGAGAAGGGAAAAACCATCAACAGTGACTATTAATATGGCGTTATGGAGCGTTTGAAGGTCGAAATCGCAGCAAAACGGCCCTATATGAAAGAAGAAAAAAAGTGTTGTTTCCACCAAGACAGACGCACCGTGCCACAAGTCATTGAGAACGATGGCAAAAATTCATGAATTGGGCTTCGAATTGCTTCCCCACCCACCGTACCCAAGCAAAAACTCCTATTACCAGGTATGGTACAAGTATGCGCCTGCGCCAAATTGGTAACAACTTCCTCGTACATATATCAGTAATAATACTTTTACACGGCATGACATTGGAGGAAAGTACTTCCGTGCAAGCATACCAGCAGTCGAAAAATAAGTACCTCTTCGCAAGCATACCAGTTCTCCAAAAATAATATCTTTACCATAAAGATACCCAAAAAGTGCGAACTCACCCCTGTTGTTTTGTAATCCAACACACTAATACCACGCTCCACGACATGGATCTATTCAATGATGTTATTTTTTAATATAAATTATGTACTATACAACTTTAGAAAACAAAGGTATATTTTATTGGCAATTTTTTTCTGAAATGTAATTTGCATTACTTATCGCTACTATTAACGGTGCCCACTGTAGAACCGAACCCGGACCTCAAGATATGATTTTGATTACCGGTATTAATAGAAAGAATCACTTTTTGCCGACACAGGTAAGTTATTATTTTTAAATCCCAGGTAATACTACAAGTAGTAACTTTTTGATTACCGGTATTACTGAAAGAATAACTAGTGCTTACACAGTTTTGGCTGGGTATGCTCCAGATCTGCCCCCCAGCGACTTTTTCTTGTTCTCAGACCTCAAAAGGATGCTCGCAGGGAAAAAATTTGGCTGCAATGAAGAGGTGATCGCCGAAACTGAGGCCTATTTTGAGGCAAAACCGAAGGAGTACTACCAAAATGGTATCAAAAAATTGGAATAAATAATAAAAACGAATTTTGAAAATAAAAAATGTGTTTTGCTTTGTTAGACCGGGGACTTATCAGCCAACCTGTTAATGGATCAAACTATGACGAGCAACTACAGCATTGTAATACTGCACTCGTAAGATGAACACTAATTCAATAGGAATTTGTAAAGTAAATTAATATTTTAAAATTATATATTATTGTGTTCACATTAAAGGTCTGCACAAGTATGCTTGAAAGCGATTTCAAATGGCTTGGTTTTTTATAGAACATGCAGAACATCAGCGCTTCGCTAAACAAACCGAACAAATACCTCGTTCGACGCAAAGATTATAGATTTGTGGAAGATAGGAAATTGGCTTGCGTCATACCAAATGTTGCATTTACCAGATTAGTTTAATACATGTTTGTAATCTTTTAGTTGTTTTTCGTTTTTTATTTTTTAAATGAAAAATTTAATTTTCTTAATGAAACAATGTTAAATTTTAGGCAACAAAAAAAAAAAAACATTTCCCCTTTAAGGAAATTTATTTCGTGCTCTTAATTTCTTTTTATTTGCATTTTAATGCTATGTCAATACCTGTCGTATACGCGTTTGGTTCGAGTATTAAACTAATGTGGTAAATGGTGTGATGTGATCAGTAGCCAATCTCCTATCTTCCTCTTCTATAATCTTTGGTTCGACGGCAGCATGGCTTTAAAACACAAACACAAAAAAGGCATTCGAACCCAAACCACCAAGCATAGCAAATATCAATTCCATGTTGTATAGAATTTGTTGCTACTTGGGTTATAAATGTTTTGCGTGGGTTATGCATGTTCTACAGCAAAGATTATAGAAGAGGAAGATAGGAGATTGGCTACTGAGCACATCACACCATTTACCACATTAGTTTAATACTCGAACCAAACGCGTATACGACAGGTATTGACATAGCATTAAAATGCAAATAAAAACAAATTAAGAGCACGAAATAAATTTCCATAAAATGTATTTTTTTTTGTTGTTGCCTAAAATTTAACATTGTTTCATTAAGAAAAATAAATGTTCATTTAAAAAATAAAACGAAAAACAACTAAAAGATTACAAAAAGTGTATTGAAACTAATCTGGTAAATGCAACATTTGGTATGGCGCAAGCCAATTTCCTATCTTCCTCAAATCTATAATCTTTGTTCTACAGAACCTCAAGCAGCACAGCACAGTGGTGTGATTTAATTTTGTGAAAGAAATATAGAAGCCTAAAGCACCAATTACTTCAATAATTTTTGTACAATATAGAAGCTTGGTTTAGCTTTGCGTATTGTTTTTTTTTTTTTTTTTTTTTTTTATTATTTCATATTGTTTTTTGTTTATTTCTAGAGTCGAACTTTTGGGATTGAAAATGAAAATAAATTATATTGACTTTCAATTTTAACGTAAAAGATTTTTTATTTATTTTATTTATTTATTATAATTAAAAATTACAATAAATAAAATTAAAATCAATTATAGCTCTCGGTTTACGTTTATTAGTTATTTCATTTAAAGTAAGGGAAAATAAATTACAATTTCATGGTTTCATTTAATAGAACTATCAGTTGTTAAAAAAGATAAATGTTTTGTCTTTTTTGATTTGAAATAATGGACGTAGGAAAAGTGATTACATTATATATAAACGGGCGGTACTAAGCTTATGTTTCACAAGAGAAAACAAAAAAAGTGCAAAAATAATATGGGAAAGATTCATAAGTTAACTGCTCCATATACTCGCATAAAAATGGGTGCGCTGAAAGAGAGAATAGAACAACAGTAGAAATGGCAAGAACATTTAAGTATGCAAATAAAGAAATTCAATTTTCGGAATCTTTATGGAGCGAATTTGTAAAGTCAGCAATTTATATACTAAACAGAACAGAAAAGTCTTTAGAAGCTCATTTAAGTAAATTTGGAAATGGTACGGCAAGAAACCAAGAATTCAATGCACATTCCAAGTCAAAAAAGGAAGAAAATGGACAAAAAAGCTGAAAAGGGATACTTGGTAGGATATGATGGAGACGAACGATATCGTATTTATATTCCAGAGAAAAGAGCCGTCCATGTTTCGAGAGATGTAAAATTTGTGGAGAAAGCAAATAACAATCATATCGTTTAAAAATCTCCATTTAAATTATAGTCAAAATGCTAAAAAAGAGTTCTCACACACCTTTGATTTGTCAACAATCGAAACGTGTAACATGATATCATTCGAGATGACGAAATTCAAAAAGATATAAACGAGGCAGATTGGTCAAAATATGGTCTACAAGATGATCAACTGGCAGAAGATTTGCCAAATATAAAAGAACAGAATGTAAGACAACAATGCAGTTAATAATATTTCAGAAACCAAATGCAAATTCTGACAGTTATTTTGAAGGATTCGAAGATGCTTTATCAGGAGGAAACAACATACAAGAATCTGATGGAGAAATTTGCAATTTCAGGCAATTAAGAAATAGAAGAGTATAGAAACCCCAAATTCGTATTCTGAAGCTACAAGATGAGAGCAAAGATCAGAGTGGTTAGCTGCCATGGAAAAGGAAATGAATTCATTAAATGAAAACAAAACGTGGGTGCTTACCGAACTTCCGAGGGGTGCAAAAGTACTTCCATCAAAATGGGTCTACAAAGTAAAAACAACTGCGGATGGCAGTGTGTATAAGTACAAGACAAGGCTTGTTATCAAAGGATATGATCAGAAAAAAGGCCTTGATGAAACTATTTACATGTAGCAGCCTAAAGGATTTGATTATGGGACAAAAAGAATGTGTTCTCTAAAAAGGAGTTTGTATGGACTTAAGCAAGCACCAAGGTGTTGGAATACCAGAATGCGAAATTTTTAAACAAAATTGCAATTTAAGATAAGTTCTGCCGATAGCATTAGAGAGAAACAAGGAATGTAGATGACGGTTTAGTTGCTGCATCTGAACGATTTGAAAATCTTTCTAGATGAGTTGCAAAAATTACGCACAAAGACGCCAATTATTTTCTTGGTTTAGAAATTGAAAAGTCGAATGAATTTGTAAAAATAAGCCAAAAATCATTTGCCAAGAAAATTTTAGAGAAATTTAATTTCTCGGAGTGTAGAGCAGTATCAACACCAATGGAAAATGTAACATCCAATGCAGAAAGTCGAAAATCTGAAAATAATTTTCCATATCGACAAGCAATTGGTGCTATAATGTGTTTAATGTTGGGAACTAGGCCGGATCTGTCTTTTTGAGTAGGTTTCCTCTCAAGGTCTATTGAATCCCATATAATTGAAGACATTCAAAGAATTAAACGAGTTTTTCGTTATATTGTTGGTACACTCGATTATGGAATAACTTACAAAATTAATGGAATAAAGAAACTTGAATGCTATAGCGATGCAGATTATGGAGGATGTATGAGTACAGGACGATTAAATAATTACAACAGTGACCCAGTTTTACACATTGATAATACAGCTGCTATCCGATTGTCTCAAAATCCAGAACAAAACATATCTCCTTAAAGCATTTCTTCGATAGGGAAAAAGTAATTGAAGACGATATATTGCTATCTAAAATCTCAACTGAAAATCAAATTGCAGACATGATGACCAAACCGTTACCAAAAATTCGTTTGAACCACTTCATAAATATTCTCAATATTAATCATTTAAACAAGGGGAAGTGTTGAAGTATATGTTTAAATAATCATTATTTGTAAGTAACATATTTTTCATGTAGTGAGTTTTTTCTCACTTCAATAAAAAACTATACAATTCAATAAAAATTGTAATAAAATATGTGAAGACAAAAGTGGATAAAAGTTCCGATATTTTAGCCAGGAATTTAGCCGTTGCAAATAAAGGTAGTAAACGAAAAAAGTTGAAAACGTACAACAAATTATTGCTTGTCTATAACTTCTGCTTCTTTCTTTGTTTGGTTAAAAATTAATATTTCGATGTTTCGTATGTTCTTTCGTAGTATTTTGATGATGTTTTGTTGAAATTACAATTTAAGTTGTTTTAACAAATTCAATGATACAAAATCTTGTTTAACTTCGAATGACGCTGCGCCCCAGCGGTCCATTAGATAAATGCTCTAATAGGCATATTATAAAGTAATTTACGAATCTAACACTGGTTTTCTATTCATCATAATATTAATTAATATGTTTTATATGAATTCATTCAATTTCTTTCTGATTTCCCCCATCATTTTTTGCAATTATGACGTATATGCACATCCAAATTTATATTATTCAATTAATGGACCAAAGTTCGGCTCTATGCATTGTATCTTTTATTTTTTTTCCACTGAAAAAACTTGTTGTGAGGCCAAAGTTTCTTTTTCTTAAAACAAGAATGCCAGTGGATACATTTTTTCAGTGAAGTCGTTTTTTGTCATTACGATTAGTCATCGAATTAAAAATGGATATCATTACATGAAAGAAAATTTTGTTGGATATGGTCAACTTGGCTTTAATTGTTTGAAAAATTCTTCAAAATCATTTAATTTGTTGATTTTTTGTGTCTTGGCTTATAAAGCCAAATAAAATAGGTGATGTTTCCAACACTTCATTTTAAATTTTGCAGCATAATTTGTACTTGAATTCGAGTCTAAATTTTTAAATTTAAAGTCGTTAAAACATTTTTAGAGTATTCGGATAGAGCATAAAGAAAATTGAATAGTCTAAGTGAGCCTGAAATATCAGGCTGCCACTATACTTAACCTAACCTCACATTGGTGAAAAGATAACATCATTGATTCAATTCTATGATTCAAAAACTAATCGATGAAACTATCTATGTAAGCAATATATATGAACTAAAGTACTGCACAAGCATATTTGACTTTTCAAATTTCAAAATGTTCTGAAACATGAATAGGACTTTCAAAACACAGCTATAAGCAAAACTTTCAAACATCAAATAAAACAAATATCAGATCATAACCTACGCCAAAGATTATAGATTTGAGGAAGATGGGAGATTGGCTTGCGTCATACCAAATGTTGCATTTACCAGATTAGTTTAATACATGCTTGTAATCTTTTAGTTGTTTTTAGTTTTTACTTTTTAAATGAAAAATTTAATTTTCTTAATGAAACAATGTTAAATTTTAGGCAACAACAAAAAAATACATTTTCCCCTTTATGGAAATTTATTTCGTGCTCTTAATTTCTTTTTATTTGCATTTTAATGCTATGTCAATACTTGTCATATACGCGTTTGGTTCGAGTATTAAATTAATGTGGTAAATGATTTGATGTGCTCAGTAGTAGAGGTGTGCACGTGACACGAAATTGTCGTGAGTCACGCTCATGGCAACGGTGTGAGTGGGCGTGAGCGTGATTAACAAACCAATATATCGCGCGTGAGTGTGAGTCACGAAAATATTATCTTCGTGAGTGTGCGTGAGTAAAGATTTACACTCACGAAAATAATCCCGCTCACCAACATAACACGCTTAAGAGTTAAATTCATTTACAATTTTAGTGACACCTGGGATGTTAAGAGTGTAATAAAGCTCTCGATTTGAATAATGCTCATGTTTTCAGACACGTTGCTAAGGTAAAGTACTCAAAAAATTGTTCGTGAGTCACGACATTTTTCGTGAGTCAGGGTATTCTTCGTGAGTCACGACATTTTCGTGCGTGAGTGTGCGTGAGTACAAATTTTCTTTTCGTGAGTGTGCGTGAACGTGAGTCCTACCAAACAATATCGAGCGTGAGTAAGATTTTTCCGTCGTGAGTGTGCGTGAGCGTGAGTAAAATATTACTCACGTGCACACCTCTACTCAGTAGCCTCTTCTATAACACTAGGTCACAAATAACAAAATTTTCTCTGTTATTTGTTTCTAGCATACTTTTTCCATTGATTTTGACCTACTAAACACGAAAATGAGTTTTAAAAAATTTTCTGTCGATTGGTTTTCGAGATCCAAATTTTTGAACTTTTTTTTAATTTTTGGAGGTACACTTACAATTTTGAGCATATCTTTCGTCTTCTTTGACCTATTTGATCCTACTACTACTCAAATTAAAGAAAATTGAGCCGTCTACAACTCATTCTCAGATTTTTTTTGGTAAAGGACCGAAAAGACCAAATCAACGCCAAAAAAATGAGTAGAAACAAAGATATAACTGTACATTTTACGTCAGGTGGAAAACAGCGTTGATGCGTTGATTTGGTCTTTTCGGTCTTTTACCAAAAAAATTTTAAGTCCGCTATTTGTTGTTAGATTTTGTTAAGTAAGGGCTTATTTTCTTTGCTGTTATAACAGCAATTTTGGTTTTTTTACGTATAGCTGAAATTTTTACAAAGAAAATAAGCATAAAATATACAGTTATATCTTTGTTTCTACTCATTTTTTTTTTGGTCTTTTTGGTCTTTTACCAAAAAATTATAGGTCCGCTATTTGTTGTTAGCATCGTGTTTTATATTTTATATGAATTTTTATATAGTTTTTTTCTGCCAAATTTTTACTAAAAAACGCCGTTTTTTAACCTTTTTAAGTCGCCAACATCCAAACTACTTACCCGATTTGAGTTGTAGACGGCTCATTTTTCTTTAATTTGAGTAGTAGTAGGATCAAATAGGTCACAGAAGACGAAAGATATGCTCAAAATTGTAAGTGTACCAACAAAAATTAAAAAAAAGTTCAAAAATTTGTATCTCGAAAACCAATCGACAGAAAATTTTTTAAAACTCATTTTCGTGTTTAGTAGGTCAAAATCAATGAGAAAAATTATGCTAGAACCAATTCACAAAACGACTGTTGGCTAGTGTAATCTTTGACCTACGCATACTTGGTTGCAAACGAACTATGTTTTGAAGGTTCTATTCGAAACCAAGCATTAAGGTTGCGAGCATTGTAGAACCTGTGCGCATGTTCTAAAGTTCTTGCAACATTTTGTTATGCTTGCAACATCTTCTGAACAGAGCTGAAAGCAAAAAATTAAATGGTGGGGCAGTTGGTGCGTAGTTATTGAAGTATGTGTGTGTGCAAGGAAAGTTTGTAAGCCATGGATTCCCCGAACATAAGTTTTTTTTTGCATTAAAGGCGGTACTAAGTTTACCATTCATTTTGTGATGCCATTTTCTTTCAAGCTATTTTAGATTTTGCAAATAATTTCGTAAGCTT
>PGFW01004017.1:0-10960 GCA_003123925.1 Haematobia irritans
TAGGTAGTACGAAAAGTAGTTATTAATCGCGATTATTACTTTCACCCCGCAGAATTTTTTTTTTTTTAAAGCTCACATGGAAAAAATCTTGAGAGCCTAATACTAATAGTAATAGTTTTTGTTCCAAAATCAAAGTAACCATTTCTCGATGTACTTTACATAAAGAGCCAACGATCATATGATACGTCCGCACACCAGTGCATGCCAATTAGCTGATTTTATAGTTAATCCTACGCTTTTTTCTGTGTTTACTTTCGAGCGATGTCTTTATTGTTTAGGCGAGCAGAACCACAATATATCAAACTATCCGTAAAATTTCATATGTCTCGGAACGCTAGAGAAATTAAAGAGTACCAAGTGTTGTTTCTGGCCAGTTTTAATTAGAAAATCAAACACAGAGCTGGCCCATCACGCTTTCGCGACCACCGAGCATACATCGCGAACAAATTATCGAATGATTTTACCGAGGTTCTCAGATTTGCTTATATTACGAAGTCCCCTATAAACGTTCAATGCGAAAGCACAAAAGTTATACCAGTGTACAAGAACAAGAGATGCTACAAATTGGTAAACACGTTTCTTGGATTTTTAATTTTATCATTAAAATAACTTTTTTCAGAAATACATTTTCATAGCTAAAGAATATGAAAATATGTGACATAAAATCACGAACGTAGGATATAAAAAAATTGTAGGCGTGAATTTATTAGCTGGATGGTACAGTTGCAATGCTTTTTTAGTATCTTTATAAATATTTATTTACTTAGAATTTAGTATCAACTATAAAAGAATAAATTGTGAATTTTTATTTTAGTATTTTAGTTTACTTATTCGTTTTTTTTTTGCATACACAAAAGTAATTTCCTTTCATACCAATTATTATAAATTTTCTTTTATACATTTCTATTTCAATTATTTTCTTTTTATTAATAAATGTCAATAATTAAATTATATCTTACAAAAAAAAAAACGAAACACTCAACATAATAAAATGGAAATACGTAATTCTTCAGCCTTAAAGGAAGTAGCAAAGAACAAATGTTGCTTTGCTTACAACAATTAAATATCCTTGCTAATAGAAATTAATTTTACAATATGGCAAAGGCTATTTAATCGAATTGATTTCTAGATTTCTACAATGTCACAAGATGATGTTGGTGATGGACAAAGTGCACGTAACATTGATAATTGAATTAGTCCTTTACGTTTTATTCCACATATTCTTTTATTGAATCGAAACAACAATGCAGGGACAGAATGTCTTTATACTTTAAGGCTTTAGAAAAATTTTCAAAGTTTTATCTCTAAGGAAATTCTTCTCAAAATTTTATTTCTATACTAAATACAAAATTTTGTCAAAAATTTCAATAGAAAATTTTCATTGTCAAAATTTCATTGTAAAATTTTGTCAAAAATTTTAGTCAAAATTGTCAAAATTTATCTACTAGTAGAAACTTTTCTCAATTTTTATTTTTATAAATAGCATTTTCTGCACAATTTTATCTCTATAAAATTTTCTCTAAATTTTGATCACTATAGGATTTTTTTTTTCAAAAATTTAATCTCTATAGAAAATTTTGTCAAAATTTTATCTTTATGGAAAATTGTGTCAATATTTTATCTCTTATAAAAATTTTTCCAGAGGATTTTATCTCTATGGAAAATTTTGTCAAAATTTTATTTCTCTTATAGAAAATTTTGTCAAAATTTTTATCTCTATGGAAAAATTGTTGTCAAAATTTTATCTCTACAGAAAATTTTTGCCAGAATTTTATCTGCTTATAGAAAATATTGTCAAAATTTTAATATTTTAAGTAGAAGAAGTTCACCACTGTGGTATAGCACAATGCGACCTGAATAGTCTAAGTGAGCTTGATAACATCGGGCTGTCACATAAACCTATCTCTTATAGAAAATTTGTCAAATTGTATCTCGCTTATAGAAAATTTTTGTCAAAATTTTATCTCTTATTAGAAAAATTTTGTCCAAAATTCTATTTCTTAAGAAAATTTTTTCAAAATTTTATCTCTTATAGAAAATTTTGTGTAAAATTGTATCTCTTATAGAAATTTTGTTCAAAACTTTATCGTCTTATAGAAAAAATTTTGTCAAATTGTATCTCTTAATAGAAAATTTTGTCAAATTGTATCTCTTATAGAAAATTTTGTAAAAATTTTATCTCTTATATGAAAAATTTTATCTCTTATAGAAAATTTTAACAAAAAATTCTATTTCTTATAGAAAATTTTGTCAAAAATTTGTATCTCTATAGAAGAATTTTGTCAAAATTTTTTATTTCTCTTCAAGAAAATTTAGTCAAAAATTTTTATGCTTATATAGAAAAGTTTGTCACAGTTTTAATCTCTTATAGTAGAAAATTTTATCTCAATATAGAAAATTTGTCCAAAAATGTTATGCTCTTATGATAAAATTTGTGTTCAAAATTGTATCTCTATGACACCATTTTTTGAAAAATTTTATCTCATAAGAAAATTTTTGAGAAGTTTTTTTTCTATAGGAAAATTTTGTCAATTGTATCTCTTATAGAAATTTTGTGAAAATTTTATCTCTTATAGAAATTTTGTCAAAATTTTATACGTTACAGGAAAATTTTGTGCACAAATGTTATTTCTATAAAAAAATGTTGTTAAAATTTTATCTTTACAGAAAAATTTTGTCACATTTTATTTGTAATCAGAAATTTTGAACAAAATGTATATCTGCTTTATAGAAAAATCCTGTCAAATTTATAATCTGTATTAAGAAAATTTTTTATCAAAAAATTTTTTGTCTAAAAAAATTTTTTCCAAATTTTTTGTCTAGTAGAAAAATTTTTGTCGTAATTTTATATCTTATAGAAAATTTTGTCAAAATTTTATTTCTTATAGAAAATGTTGTCAAAATTTTATTTCTATAATATATTTTTGTTAAACCATAAAGTTTTGACAAAACTTTTCTATAAGAGATAAATTTTGACAAATTTTTATAAGAGATAATTTTGGACAAAATTTTCCCATAAGAAATAAAATTTGAACAAAATTTTCTATAAGATATATAGAGAAAATTTTCTATAGACAAAAAATTTTGAAAAAATTTTCTATAGAGAATAAAAGTGTTTGAGCAAAATTTTCTGTAAAAGATAAAATTTTGACAAAAATTTAGTATAAGAGATATAATTTTGAAAAAAAATTTCTATTAAGAGATACAAATTTTGGACAAATAATTTTTCTATAGAAAAAAACTTCTGCAAGAATTTTCTATGAGATAAAATTTTTCAATAATTTTCGTAATAGAGAATAAAATTGTTGACAAAAATTATTCTATAAGAGATAAATTTTGGCCAAACATTTTCTAATAACAGATAAAATTTTGAAAAAATCTTATAGAGATTTAAATTTGACAAAAATTTGGTATGCAGAGATAAAATGTTGACCAAAATTTGCTATCAGAAGATAAAATGTTGACAAAAATTTTATATAGAGATAAAAATTTTTACAAAATTTTCTATAGAGATAAAATTTTTACAAAATTTTCTATAGAGATTAAATTTTTTAACAAATTTTATATAGGAGATAAAAATTTTGACAAAATTTTATATAAAGAAATAAAATTTGACAAAAATTTTCTATAGGAAGAGATAAAATTTTTAACGAATTTTCTATAGAGATAGAAATTTTGAGAAAATTGTTCCTATGAGAGATAAAATATTTGTCAAAATTTGATCTCTATAGAAAATTTTTTGAAAAATTGTATCTCGCATATTTTAGAGAAGTTTTTTTTGCTTATAGAAAATTTTTGTTTAAAATTTTATCATCTTATAGAAATGTTATTAAAATTTTGTATCTCTGTAGAGAAATTTTGTCAACATTTTATACCTTATAGAAAATGTTGTCAAAATGTTATTTCTATAAAAAATTTTGTTAAAATTTTATCTTTTAAGCAAGAAAATTTTTGTCACAATTTATTTTGTAATAGAAAATTTTGTCAAATGTTATCTTCTATAGAAAATTTTGTCAAATTTTATCTCTTATAGAAAATATTTTTCTTCAAAAAATTTTATCTCTATAGAAAAGTTTTTTCAAAAAATTTTTTGTCTATAGAAAATGTTGTCATAATTTATTTCTTATTGAAGAATTTCGTCAAAATGTTCCTGTCTTAATAAAAAATTTTTTGTCAAAATTTTATTTTTCTTATAGAGAATTTTGTCCAAAATTATCTCTTATAGAAAATGTTGTCAAAATTTTATCTTCTTATACGAAAACGTTTGTCAAAACTGTTTATGGGGGCCTGACAAAAATAATATATAAAAAAGAAAATTTTGACAAAATTTTTCTATTAGAGAAGATAAATGTTTTTTAAAATTTTTATCACTATTAGTAAATTTTTGTCAAAAATTTTATCTCTTATAGTAAAAATTTGACAAAATTTTATATAAGAGATAAATTTTTTGACAAAATTTTTCTATAAGAGATAAAATTTTAAACAAAATTTTTTATAGAGATAAAATTTTGAGAAAATTTCTTATAGAGATAAAATATTGTCAAAATTTGATCTCTATAGAAAATTTTTGAAAAATTGTATCTCCATATTTAAGAGAAGTTTTTTTTTCTATAGAAAATTTTTGTTAAAATGTTATCTCTTATATGAAAATTTTGTGCAACATTTTATACCTTTTATAGAATAATGTTGTCAAAATGTTATTTCTATAAAAAAATTTTGTTAAAAATTTTAGCTTTTACAGAAAATTTTGTCAGCAATTTATTTGTATAGAAGAATTTTGTCAAAAAATGTTTTATCTCTATAGAAAATTTGTGTCGAAAAATTTATCTCTAATAGAAATTTTTTTCAAAATTTTATCTCTATAGGTAAAATTTTTTTCAAAAATTTTTGTCTATAGAAAATTTTGTCATAATTTTATTTCTTATTAAAAATTTCGTCAAAATTTTCTGGTCCTATAGAAAATTTTGTCAAAATTTTATCTTCTATAGATAAATTTTGTCAAAATTTTTATCTTCTTATAGAAATTTTGTCAAAATTTTATCCTCTTATAGAAAACGTTTGTCAAAACTTTAATGGCCTGAACAAAAATATATATAAAAAAGAAAATTTTGACAAATTTTTGCCTATAAGAGATAAATGTTTTTAATTTATGCACTATATGAAGGAATTTTGTCAAAATTTTATCTCTATAGAAAAATTTGACAAAATTTATATAAGATGATAAATTTTGCAAAATTTTCTATAAGAGATAAAATTTTGAAACAAAATTTTCTATAAGAGATAAAATTTTAACAAAAATTTTCTATAGAGATAAAATTTTGAGAAAATTGTTCTATACAGATAAAATATCGTCAAAATTTGATCTCTATAGAAAATTTTTGAAAATTTTATCTCCATATTTTAGAGAAGTTTTTTTTTCTATATAGAAATTTGTCAAAAATTTTTCTCTTATAGAAATTTTATTACGCTTTTATCTCTTATAGAAAGTTTGTCAAATTTTATACCTTAATAGAAAATTGTCGTCAAAATGTTATTGCTATAAAAAAATTTTGTTACAATTTTTATTCTTTTACAGAAAATTTTGTCAACAATTATTTGTATAGAAATTTTTTCAAAAATTTTATCTCTATAGAAAAATTTTTCAAGATAAAATTTTATGCTGCTCTAGAAAATTTTTTCAAAAATTTTTGTCTATAGAAAATTTGTCATTATTTTGATATGCTTTATAGAAAATTTTGTCAAAAATTTTATTTGCTTTATTGAAATTTTGTCAAAATTTATGCTCTTATAGAAAATTTTGTGCAAAATTTTATTTGCTTAAATAGACAATTTTTGTCAGAAATTTTATCTCTTATTAGAAAATTTTATGTTCAATAATTTTATCTCTTATGAGAAAAACGTTTTCAAATAAATTTATGGCCTGACAAAAATATATATAAGACAAGAAAAATTTTGAACGAAAAATTTTCTAATAAGAGACAAATGTTTTTTAAATTTTATCTCTATAGAAAATTTTGTCAAAATTTTATCTCCTATAGTAAAATATTTGACAAAAATTGTCCAAAACATTTTATTGTGTTATAGAAATTTTTATTCAAATTTTGATCTGTGCTAAATTTGAACAAAAATTTTTTATAGAGATTAAGCATTTTGGCTATAAAACATAAAATTTTGACCAAAAATTTCCATAGAAAGTAAAAAATTTTGACAACAATTTTATCCCCATAGGAGATTTTTCAGAAGTTTTTATTTTGCTATAGAAAATTTTGTCAAAAAGTTTTATCTCCCATATAGAAAATTTTTGAGAAGTTTTTTTTTCTATAGAAAATTTTGTCAAAATGTTATCCCTTATAGAAATTTGTCAAGCATTTTAATCCCTATAGAAATTTTGTCAAATTTTATAAGCCTTAATAGATAAAATTTTGTCGCAATTTATATGTATTAGAAAATTTTGATCAGAATTATATTTCTTATAAGAAAATTTTTATGAAAATTTTTATCTCTTAATAGAAAATTTTGTCAAAATTTTATCTCTTATAGAAAATGTTGTCAAACGACTTTATGGCTTGACAAAAAATTATTATATAGAAAGATAAAATTTTGACGGAAATTTTTCTATAAGAAACAAATGTTTTTTAAATTTTATGCTTTCTATAGAAAATTTTGTCAAAATTTTTATGCTCTATAAGAAAAATTGACAAAAAATTTGTCAAAAACGTTATTTCTATAGAAATTTCGGTCAAAATTTTATGCTTTACAGCGTAGAAAAATTTGGTCAAATTGTATCTGCTTATAGAAAATTTTGGCAAAATGTTATCTCTTATAGAAAATTTTGTCAAAATTGTATCTCTTATAGAAAACGTTGTCAAAACTTTATGGCCTGACAAAAATATATATAGCAAATAAAATTTTGACAAAGCGTTTTCTATAAGGATAAATGTTTTTTTAATTTTATCTCTATAGAAAATTTTTTCAAAATTTTATCTCTATAGGAAAAATTTGCACAATGAAATTGTCAAAAATGTTTATTTTCTATAGGAAATTTCGTCAAAGATTTTATCTACTGAAAAATTTGTCAAAATTTGTATTCTTATAGAAAATTTTGGCAAAAAATGTTTTCTCTTAATAGAAATTTTGTCAAATTATTATGCTCTTATAGAAAATGTTGTCCAAACTTTATGGCCTGACAAAAATATATATAGAAATAAAATTGTGACAATTTTTCTATAGAGAAAATAAGTTTTTTAATTGCTTAGAAAATTGGCAATTATCTCATAGAAAAAAATTTGACAAAATTGTCAAAAATTTTATTTTATAGAAATTTGTCAAAAATTTTATCTTTAGAAAAAATTTTAAGTTTATCTCTTATGAAATTTGGCAAAATGACTGCTATAAAAATGTTCTTCTTAAGAATGTTTCAATATTTTGTCAAAAAAAAAAATAATTTTTTGCATGATCAATGAAGATTTTGTTGGCAAATATGGATGCAACATAAGTGTGTTTCAATAGGATGGGTACATTGTTCATCGCCGTGGGGTGAAAACAATGGACTTATTGATTAAGAACTAGTTTTTCAACGGACAAACGACATTAATTTGAAGAACATGCGACGGTGAATTGGCCTCCTCGTCGTTCCTCTTATAGAAGCCAACTTAATATGTTTATCCATCGAATTTAGTCTAGTTTAAAGGAAGTGGTAATTAGATTTATGGCAATCCCTACCATTTATTCTTTGGTTTTTTATTTATTTATTTTATTAATTCATTATTAAAATTACAAATTAAAATTTGATAACTTAAAAAAAGCTATGACAGACCTAAGTGTTTTAAGCTCAAAGTCCGGGTAGCGCACATCAGTGGATTAAGAGAGAAGTTCACCAATGTGGGATATAAACAATGAACTGAATAGTCTAATTGAGCCTGATACATCGCGTGGCTGCCACTACCTAACCTAAGCTCTAACTCCTGTATTTACTGCTGATGAATTCTTAAGGCATAGCAGAGAGTATTCTTATGTTTTTTTTTGGCCATTCTCTCTCCGTTGTGGAACACTCTCGCCTCAAACGATTCTCAATTTTGGATTGGTTATCTTCTGACTTTGGTAAAAGACTTTTAATTAAGCCTCATCTGCATGCTATACTGGTAAATAGCTATTGTTCTCGTTTGTATTTCTTCACACTTTATCCTCTTGAATTTCTCCGTCTATTAGGCAAACCATATTCCATTTATTTCGTGAATGGTCTTCAAATCCATAAATTGATGTTGCATTTAAGAGCTGGATTTTTTAGCAAAACTAATATATGCATTTTAATTAATCTTTAATTATACTTTTTTTAATATAATAATTTATATTTTTTTTAATCTGATGCTGAATTACTTTCTCAGTTCCTTCCTTTCTTCTGGCTTCCTTATTAACAATTTCCGTATTGCAGGATTCCATTTCTAATCCGCTTATCTAAATCTAATTTGGCTTCTTTGTCCGTGTTCAAGCGTTTTAAAGGAGGAAAAATTATGGAGGCCAAATACAAACTCGCTTAAAAAAATTCTATAACATTAATGGATTAGAGACATAGAATGTCGAATTTTGGATAGATTTCGCAATTAATTCGCCGTCAAAACCATGTTGTTAGCGTTTCCTAATTCCGTGAAATTGCATAATTGTCCTTACATTGAAGTCAAATGAATAAATAATATTTCAATAATCATAATTGTCGCAGATTATCCAGCGCTCGTCAGTGAATATAATACACCATAATACAACACACACAGCACACGGTGTATAGTTATATATGTTAAGTTATATAGGAAAGGCCAAAAATTGCATTCATGTTGCTTCAGTAAAAGGCGGATATGTATATGATTAATACGGTCTAATGTGTTATGGCCCATATATCAATGTGTGTATGTGATGTGTTTTTGTGTGTGATGTGTGTGGATTTTTTCTGTGAAGGCTAGCAATTACGAGTAGTACTTATTATTCTTATATTCAACAATTTGTCAAAAAGGACAGCTGCTCCATAGATACAACACTATTCATCGTCCGTCACCTCTTCTTCCATCCTGCCTCCTAAAGCCTGGATATCCAACGCCTTCCGCTCCTTCTTCAATAACCTGCATATTGCCATGCCACGTTTTACCAAACCGATCGTTGAATTGGCAATGCTGTTGCAGCAGCATGACATCATCGCTTTGTGGCATAATACGAATTTTAAGTGTGGTACTCTTAATGAGATATTGAGCTGATTTTTGAATGACGACTAAAATTTCCGTCGAGATTTTCTAATTTTCAGCATTTGCGAAGTTCCATATCTTTATGGGTCACCAATTTATGGGCGCCGAATTGTTTGTAGTTTAAAGGAATCCGAAATAAAGGCTATAACTATATAACTTTGTGTGTGTGTGTGTCGGATATGTATGTATGTTAGTGTGTGGTTTGTTTGTTTGTTTCGGTGGTGAATTTGGCAAATTTTCGTGGAGATCTTTGAATAGAGTGCAAAAGCCCAAAATAACAAGCAACAACCCAACACTACACAAACAACTCCAATGACTACATGAGCACTCTACTCAGTGACCAATAGGCATCACCTGCAAAACATTTTCTAGTGAGAGTAAAGTAAACAGAAGTTTTGAAGTTGAAAGATAAAACGTTCCCTGATGCTCTTAAAATCAATTTTGTATCCCTCCGTGGAGTCGATGCGCAATGGCTAAGAGGAATGTCTATTCCAGAAATGGCTTAAGAGATGTCTATCCAATGGCTAAGAAGAATGTCTACAAAGCGATTAGAAATTTTTGAAAAAATGACAAATACAAATGCCCAGACCAATGCCTGAAATCGGAGACTTTTCAGTGTTCAAGGCAGAGAGCAAGCTCTTATCACACACACGACAAATAACAAGAGAGAAGTGTGTGTGTGGTGTGATTAAGAGCTTGTCCTCTGCCTTGAAACGAAAGTCTCGCGATTTCAAAGGCTTGGTCTGGGCATTTGTAATTTGTAATTTTTTTTCAAAAATTTCTATCGCGTTTGTAGACATCTTCTTAGCCATTGGATAGACATCTGCTTTTAGCCATTGGATAGAACATCTCTTAGGACATTGGATCGACTCCACGAGGGATAGGCAAACTTGATTTAAGAAGATAAGGAACGTTTTTATCTTCAAACTTCAAAACTTCTTTTATATACTGCTCAGCTAGATGAATGTTTGCAGGGTGTATGGCCTATTGTCACTGAGTAAAGTGCTCATGTAGTTCATTGGAGTTGTTGTTGTTGTTTGTTGTTGTTGGTTATTTGGCTTTTGCACGCTATTCCAAAGATCTCAGCGAAATTTTGCCAAATTACCACGAAACAAACAAACAAACAGCACAACAACATACATACATATCGACACACACCACAAACAAGTAATATAGTTTATGCCTATTTTCGGATCGCTTGTAAACTACAAACAATTGCGCGGCGCATAAATTGGTGACCATAAAGATATGGGAAGCTTCGGCGAAAATGTGAAAATTAGAAATCTGAGGAAATTTTAGTCGTCATTCGAAAAATCAACTCAATATCCATTAAGAGTAGGCCACACTTAAAGATTCTGTGATTATGCACAAGAGGATGATTGAATGCTGCTGCAACAAGCATTGCGAATTCAATGCGAATGGTTTGGTAAAAGTGTGCATTGGCAATATGAGGTTTAAGAGGAGGGGAAAGGGTTTGGATATCAGTAGGAGGAGGAGGAGGAAGAGGTGACGGAATGAATAGTGTTGTATTATGGAGCCAGTGTCCTTTTGGACAAATTGTGAAATATAGAAATAATAAGGTACTACTCGTAATTGGCAGCCTTACACAGAAACTCAAGCACATTACAGCACACAGAAACACATCACATAACAGCACATTGATGATATGGACATATAACACATTGGTTAATGCATAGTACATATTCCGCCTTTTAAGGTATAGGCATCCG